>JPFM01000093.1:110952-315108 GCA_000733375.1 Paramecium sexaurelia | reverse complement strand
TAATTAAGATAAAATATCAATATAAATAATTCACATTTTGTTTTTTATAATAAATTTAACTTGATTCAATAAGTTGATTAAATTAGAAAATAGATTTATATTTATAAATATTCATTTCCAAGAAACATACTTAAACCCAGCAACTAATATATTTATCTTACTTCAAGTTAATTTTGCTCTTAAATTCAAACAGTAGATTGCATCGAAGTAAAAATAGTAGTCCCTTAAACTTTTGGTTAATTTAAAATTATTCTATTTTAAAACCAATGTTAGAGGTAAGTTGATTTTCTTTATTCTAAAGCTGGATTCTATAATTAATAAGATTTAAAAGAATTTTATCAAAATGAAGCCTTGTTTAAAATTTCAAATAGAATAATTATAAGTTCAAAATGTTCTTTGATTTAGAAAATAAAAATTTGAACAATTTACTTATGTATTATTTTTTTTCAACGAACAATCGTATTATATTTCAAAATTAGACATTAGCTATCATATATAAAATTGTTTTTCAACAAGTTATACTAGAAAAAACATATATACTTCAGTATTGTAATATAATTTAATGGCGATGATAACTATATTCTCATACTACATCACATCGTATAAGTGCAAAAAGAGAGAAGATTTTTTAAATTTATCAGCATTAATGGATTAAATAAGATGGTGTAAGAATTGAAAGTTAAAAGCTAAATCTTAAGTATGATTCAATTTTAAGAGCTCCTGTTAGTATTTCCTCAAGACTCTTGTATCTAAATAATTATCTTAAAGTTAATAATAGAGCCAGAATAGTAATAAAAACTAAAAGTATTTCTACAATTTTTTGGGTTTACATCTTTCTAACAATGAAACAATTGAACATTACTTTGATTTGGAATAAATATCAATTATTAATAATTACACATTATTAGGGTATGAATTAATTAGACCATTAAAATATAGATTAAAAAATAATTGAATTTTTATGAAATTTAAAATTAATATCTTGCATAAAAGGAATCAAGAATGGTTCGGATAAATTGATTTAAATATTTGAAATATATTTTACAAAACCTTTCAAGTTGATTAATGTTAATTGAATTTGGGCTGAAATCATATAATCATTGCTATAAATTATTCCAATTAAAAGATTATTTGAATGTATTCTAAAAACAATAAATAATAAGAAAAATAGATGATTATATTTAAGGCCCAATTGATGAGTTAAAAGTATTGGATGATGATAAAGTTAAAGTTATTGGTCCAAAATTTATTATCACAAGATATTTTACAACATAGAATTGAAAGTATTTTATTGTCCGAACGAGTATCTAATACATCATCTATATTATCAAATAACAAAAAATATTAAAATATTCCTTATCTAATTTGAAAATTATATGTAGACCATCATTTTAAGATATACTAAAAAAACCACATAAATCCTAAAGGTTTAATTCATAAATTTTAGAAGCAATAGATGTTAGTGAATTAGATATATTATTGGTTTATTATTTCTAATAACAAAATGAAACTCTAATAGGAGCAATTTATTCAATAGAAAATGATAATAATAGTCATTTAAAACCTGAACCAAAAAAATTGATAACTGTAAAGCTTGAAAAATAATTTATGATTATCGTGTGTAAAAACAGGAAATACAATTTTAGTTTAAACATTGGTCATTGAATTGTAATCTTATTTAATGAAATCAAATATAAGCAGTTTAATTTGAAAAACATTATCAAAAGATTTTCAAATTAAATACTCAGAATGATTTTTACATCTCTTTTTCTTTTTTGGATTTAGAAATGATTAATATTGAAGTTTTAAGGGTTAATTAATAAAAGATTTTTCAGATGGGGTCGACGTTGCTTAATTAGATTTCTATTACAAATGTGTTAGAGATATTCATAAAAGTTAGTTCAAAATTGTCAATTAGTGTAAATAACAAATTTTGATTAGAGGGTTATCTTAACCAAGATGAAATAAGAGTGATTATTTTGTATACATTCTCTCATTATTCTTTGATAAGCTATATTTGGAGAAATAGGATATCAAATTGAATATAATGATTAATACATAAAACAATAAACAAATAAATTAATTGCAAAATTTCAGTATCATAAGTTTAATTAAACTTATAGATGAAAACAAAGTTAAAATTATAATCTGGAAAATGATGTTTAGAACAAATTTCAATTTTTTTTTTCCTTAAGCATTTTCTGAGTTAAAATTATATTTTTGTTTTGTCTCAGACTTAATATAAACATAAAATAGAAATATTTTATCTAATTTAATACTAACCATTCATTCATAAATTCTCTCTCAGTAATATCATGTTTAATAATAAAAATTAATTTGAATAAAAAAGTGAATCCTTAATGATATTGTCAAAAAATGCATTGTTTATAAAAGAGCAATTTTGTTCATAATTTAATATATTCTAAAATAAAATAAGAGAATTTATAAAGTATATAATAAATATATCCTGTTAAGATATATTGCGGCAATTAATTGCAATTGATAATAAAAATATATATAATAAATTAATTTTCTATTGGATATTTAAACCATATTGTTAAATCATAAACAATTAGAATTGATTGATTCAAATATGAACAAAAAAAATTAACATTACATTTATGCTATATAAGTATAAAATTATTTTTTGGTTAAAAATAATTGAAATGATAATTTTTTAAATAAATTTTTAAAATCATCATGTAAAATTTAACATTTTCAATTTCCCTTCATCAATAATTTATTTTAAATCTTTATCTTTAAGAGAGGAAATAAGATATTCAATTTCTATTTCATCTGGTTAGATGTCAGCTACCCTCAGTACATGGGCAATATCATTCATAGCTAAATTAATATAATTGCATACTTGGGGATTTATTTCCTCCTAAAACAAGTAGAGCGTATGTAGCTATGTAAGAAGTTCTAACATTTTTGAATTAAATTGGTTAAATACTTTTAGGTAAGCATTCATATTCTGTTTCTTAAATTTTATTCTCCGGTTCTATTTCAAATGTTTCAACATCAAAATTTTGACTATAATCAATTATATCAATTAAATCTGCTGTAGTAATAGGTTTTACTTAAGATAACAATTGAGTTATTTTCTGAAGAATTTGATTTAACTTTCTAAGAATATGTTTATTTTTTTCATTTAAATTCTCAAATTTTTCAAATTTAAATATTTTTTCTAGATGTTAATCTAAAATAATTTTGAACTCTTTCAATAAAATTTTAATATTTACAGTTTGATCTTACAATATTAAAGTTTTATAGTCAATTAACCCTTATGATATAATGGACCAAATAGATTAAACAAGATCTAATGGCTTATTTGTGATTTTTGATCTAACGTAACAAGCTAATTTTGTTTTATTTAAATTTAATTTGAGCTTTTCTTCTATTTTCTTTTAAGTTTTAGTTTCTTCTCTATTACAAACATTTGAAAAAGTATCAATAAATTTAATCATTTCATTTTTTTATTTCATATTTTATTGAAGCAAAGTCATCTTCTATTAGTTTAAGTTTTCAACTTTCAAATTTCCATTACCAAAACTATCTATAATATCTAACAGAGGAGTTACTAGTTAAACATCTTCCTTTTTATTTTCATCTTTATCTATTTCTATTTTACTTAAAAGATTTAATGAAATAGTTTTCATTTCTTAAAAACTTTCTGCGTAATTTGGATCTTAATTTGCTGCTGTCTCAATTATTTTTTACTAAACTGAATTAGATATAAGTTGAGAGATATCCACAGGATTTAATGTTGGTTTAAGTTCTTCTCCTTCCAAAAGTATTTTTTGTTTAGAACCATCAATTACTTGAATGAAAGGTTCTCCTGGTACAACAGTCATTGTAGTTTTTTTTGATGCTATAGTTTAATAAACAGGTTAATTTAGTTGAAAATGATTAGCTTACACATATAAAAGTTTTTTAATTTTTTCAAAAATGTTAGTAAATTCCTCGAAAACTTATTCATAAGGAGGCTCATTTCGTCTTCTATATTCGAAAAGAGCAGGACAACTTGAATTTTAATTGTGTATGCAATTTCTTAGAATATTTGAGATTGTGTTAGGAAAAGATTATCCAACAGCTAAACTTATAAATTAGATTAAGTATTTTTATTTCATTTTTTCAATTTAACCTTACAATTAATTGAGATCAAAAGGTTCTTAACCATCACTAATAAATAAAATTGTAATGTTTTTTGGATTTTAGTTATTTATGAGTTATTCAAAAAGAATTTTAAATGTTGTAGTGATATTTCCTTCGAAAGCACCTTTGAATGGAAGGAAATCATACAATGATTCTTCCCATTAATATTTCTTTTATTCTTACCCTAAATAATCAAACGCTAAATTATGAGCATCTACTATGGCTTAATATTCCTGCCACATAGATCCAGTACCATCTAAGAGAGTAATTAAATATGATTATGTAGTTGAGCTATCCTTAGCCATATATACATCATAATCACACATTCTTCACTTATAGTTTAATTAATCCTTAATAGTAGAAGTTGAATTGCAAGAGAAAATTATAAAACAAATTCTATTAATAAAATTCTATTAAATATTTAGATAAAATTAAATATATATGACTATTTTTTATAATTATTTTTGAATAAGAATTATTGGATGTCTTAATAAATAGAAATTATTAGAATGATACAAAAATTGATAACAATAATTTAAAATAATGATTTTTAAATTTACAAGCATCGATAATCATAAGTAGGAACTCAAATATGATTCAATAATTTATTATGCTCTTTTGATAATATTTTTGTTTTCTTAGGTTTCTTCAACAACAGCAGTTATAGTTAGTGTATTTAAATCGACCTAGATTAAAACAATATTCTTATTTTTCACATAAAGTTGATTTTCAATAATCTCAATTTAAAATTCTGTCTTTTATAAAACGTTTATCAATCCTTTTTGTTTATCTATTTAATGATATCAATTTAGTGAGTACCTTTTAACAATTCTTCATCGTTTATATTATTTTAATTAACATTACTTAAAAAAAATGCTAAAGAATCTGCTAGATCATCAGTTTTTGGAGATGAAATCCATTTAAATTACAACAAAACACTTGAAACTGGAACTCTAATCTCTAAATCTTTAACAACTATTAAGCAATCATCAGGATGGAATTCAGCTTCTGGATTCAATTATTATACATGATAATAGACTTGCTCAAGTGAACATGATAAAGGAATATACATTTAGTTATAAATTTAATTTTACTCTATACCATATTATTATAAAGTATCTTTATCAGTTTCATCAACTAACATAAAGCCATGTTCAGTATTCAATAGTACTCCATTAAAATATAGATCATTAGTGCAGCAAGTGCAATCTGCATTTGATTCTATAATTTCTTCATCAACTTTATGTTAATTATGTTTTTCTTAAAATGTAATAATAAAGTTTTCAATCTAATTTCCTAATTCTCCTATTGCTTTACATCCAGCTTAAGTAACTGAACTTCTTTAAAAACTAAGCTCAACTTATTTTTAATTTTCTGGTGCCCAAACCTTATCCACAATATCTTTAAAATTTATTTCAATCTTCTTTTATAAATCTCTACATTTATGTTGAGTTCCATGGACCAAAATTACATGTTATGGTCTTAAGGAATCAATAAATGATGAAGTTTATAGATAATCAGCATGAGCAGAGAAACTGATTTAAGCAGGTCTAATTTTGATATCAGGCTCTGGATTATGAATTAATTAATGAGCAATTGTTCCTTAAACTGCTGGCCCTGTTATTATAACTTAATTCTTCTCATCTTTACACCAACATTCATATATTTATTTTGAATGTCCTGATTACAACAATCCTGGACTAGCCATAACTACTTTTGGTTTTGGGTTATTAAGAATATCTTGTAAATGTTTTTTTGTATTAATATGATTAAATTTAAATAGGTTTTCACCCTTATGATATTTATTTCCTAATTTATTAAAATGTTTTTAAAAAATGTGTGTGCATTTTATAGCTAATGTGCAAGTACTATAAATAGGGAACTATTAAACTTATGGATTTTTTGACCAATATTCATCTAAAATGATCAATAGTTCATGGCATCTACCAGTTGCAAAAACAGGAAGCAATACATTCCCTCCATTATTAAGAGTTGAAACTATTTCTTTTAAGAAATTTTCTTCTCTTTTAGTTCTGGTTTCATGTTATGTATCTCCATAAGTTGCTTCGACTATTAACACATGAATTTTCTCATGAGGTAATTATGCAGGTCGCAAATGTCTTATTTTCTTATATTAAAATAATACCTCTCTTTTTCTGTACTATAATCTCCTGTATACAGTACTCTAACACCATCAATTTCAACCATAAACATTGCAGCTCCTAATACATGTCCTGCATTGTAGCATTTCAATTTTATTCCTTAATAATAGATTTCTTAATCATAATCTATGCAATCAATATTTTTTAATGATTATTCTATGCTTTATTCATTTATTAAGTCTTAACTAAAATCTTCACTTTTAACCTTTATTGAATCTTTTAACACTAATCCATAAATCTCTTTTGTTGGAGTTGTCATAAAAATTTTGCCCTTAAACTTATAATTTTTAAGAAAATAAGGAAGAGCCCCGCAATGATCCAAATGAAAGTGTGTTATAAGAATTAAATCTATATCTTCTATTTTATCAATCTTATTAAAATAAGGCAATGCCATAACACCTTTATTTTCTTTATTCATATGAATCCCACAATCAAACTAAATATTTAATTACTTCTACCATAATTTATTTATCACAATATTAGAGTAATATACATGAACGACCAACTTCATTTCCTGCCCCTAAAGGAGTAATTGTTAATTTAGAATTGTCTGTATTCATTAACTTTAATATCACTAATAAATTAAATTGAATTAAAAAACTCGCAATAAAATTACATAATTATCAAATTATATATAAAAAAGTTTTTTTTTATTTACCTTTGATACTTCTATTTCTTAAAATTAGATTCCTTAAGTTTTTCCTCTAACATTAGAATTACAAATTATATGAAGTAAGAATTCCTTTTATTTTTTAATTTAATTTAAAAGCAATTAAAAAAAAAGCGATTATATTTTATTGCATGTTTAACATTTTACATTAAATAATAAGGTATATCACCATCAAATTACAAATCAATTCTAAAAAATTTTGAGCGATAACTATAAATATATTTTGCAATTTTTTTTCCTTGTCTTACATTAAAATTATATTATGTAAAAATAATATTGGTGTATTAAATACATTCCACTTAATTATCCATTTGAATATCAAACAAGAAAGAAAATTTATTGGAAAAATAAAGAATTATTATATATAATACTGAATTAAATCATGTATTTAAATTGGCATTATGTCTCCTTTTATTTCTGAACACAATCATTTCTAAACAAAATGAAGATGTTACTTTTAATTTATTTTATATTTGTGCATTAATATTCACTAACTAAATTTTAGAATAAGAAAACTTTCCTATTATTTTGTATATGATTATATTTTTAAATGCCAAAATACAAATAAATTATAACAATCCTCCCATTTAAGCTGGAATATAATGATATTTGAAGTGAGATTTCTTGTTTATATATAAAAAATAAAACATAAAACATATCAGAGCCAAATAAATTAGTCCTTCCAATCCTTCTATTTGGATTTCGAGTAAGATGGTTTTACAACAAAGTCCTCCACAATAGTCTTACTAAGACAAGACTATATAATTGTCAAAGGTGAGTTTATTGTTATAAGTTCATCATCATCATCCATTTAGTTATTAGTAGAGAGTTTTGCTAATTTTGATAATGGAGTTGTGAAATAAGTTTTTGGATGATTCATGATTATAATTAAATATGATTTGATTTATAGGATATATTAAATATATATAACAATATTTTTTTTATAACATAAAATAAGGAATTAAGAATTTTTTATTAAATATTTATCACGTAAGGAATAAAAAATAATTTAGATAATGTAAAATGCCAAGGAATTACGATTTCTTCCTATACATTTTATAATTTGAAAATTATTTTAAGTTTTACTTATAAATAAAAGAAATGTTCTAGAAGTTTCCTTGATTAATTAATTAGTTTATCAATTTTTGAATGAATCTTTAAACTTTTTATTGATCCTTTAAAGAGTTAGGAAATGGTAATAAATCATTACCTTCCTTTGTTTATTTAAATTCATGAATATTAAAACTTCTAAAATATCAATCCATTCTTTCAAATTGTTAAGAATGGTCATCTTTTTTCCCAGTCTAAAGAATTGTTTAAGCTATTTCATTAATTTAAAAAAATTTTAATCTTATATTAGTAATTAAATTTAACTTTTTTCTTAAAATTACTGTATTTTAAGTATTAGAATAATACTTCTCTAATTTTAGTTAAATTATTGATAAGCCGAAATTTAAATTTTATCTTATCAATTTAATTAAACAGAATAAGCTATTATGTGACTTTTTGTATTTAACAGGTCTAGAACATTTGAGACTTTCTATTTAAAGTCATTTCTTTAGTTTACAGAATGATAATTTTATAGTTACTATTTCATTGTATTTCTATTTTTTTAGTTGCATTTAGTTATATTTAAAGCTGCCTCATTTCATTTATGCATTTTGGCAATTATAAATTTTTCTTCTACGTCGTCATATAATTAATGTTAATTTAATTCATGATAAGCACTTATTATCTTAGACTTCTTAAAAAGTTCTTATTATCTAAATTTTAAGATATATTACTATTTACTATTTTAAAGTCTAACCAAATTAACGAATACAGTTTAATAATTTTACTATGATACTAATTTAATAAAGATTATATTGGGTATTTTATTTCAGCATTTGATTAAAAACTCTTTTTAAAGAATAATCACTTAATTGATCAGAAATCATATGCTCTTTTGATTGTTTTATCAATTTCGTTTTCTACTTAGAGCTCTTATAAAACAAGAATAATTATAATTAGATAGGAATTGGATTAACCACTTTCAATTTCTTCTTTATTTTGTTTCAAGATCTTCTAATCTATCATGACAATAATTTTGGCTTGATCTTTTTCTAAAATGAATTTCGTATAGATTATAATACCTGATTGGATTTTGGGTGTTTAATTCTTGTAAAAAGGAATACAATTTTGGTGGTTAAACTTGCCTCGAATAAAGTCTTTTATTCAATTTAATTATCCATTAATTTATTGATGATAACGACTGCATCTTAAAATATTACTAGCTCAATATAAGAGAAATTAATGGAGGAACGCAAGAGATGTATTTAGTTTGAATTGAACATTTAGTGATAACATCGTTTGAATAAAAATTCTTAGGGGAAGAATAAGCACGATAAGCATAATATGCAGATCAAGCTACTTATAATGGCTAGATGAATGAGAAATAAAATAAATAAGGAGTAGGAAAATACTTATTTCCAAATGGAGATGTGTAATAATATTGGTGATGGTTTATAGGTACATAGGACAGTGGTCTAACGATCTGTTCAACGGAGAAGGCGTTTATTTATTCAACAATGGAGAAAGATATGAGGGACATCTTTTAAATGGTAAAAAGCATGGTGTTGGAATCTATTATTATGCAAATGGTAATATGTATAATGGTGAATGGATCAATGATTTGAAACATGGAAAAGGAAAATATAATTATTATTTATAAGGGGAAACATATGACGGGGAATGGTAATTTGGAGAGAGACATGGAAGAGGAACATATCTCTATTCCTTAGGAGATAAGTATGATGGTCTTTGGGAAAGAGGACTTAAATGGGGTAGAGGATTAGTAGAGTTTGCATCTGGAGCAAGATATGAGGGTTAATTCGCAAGTGATAAAGCAACAGGTTAGGGAACTATGATATATGTTAATAATGATAAATATGAAGGATAATGGAATGATGGTTTAAAACATGGTTTTGGAATGTATACAATGGCAGATGGATCTAGATATGAAGGCAATTGGATGAATGATGAAAGAGAAGGATAAGGAAGTTTTCTCTATGCTTCAGGGGATAAATATGAAGGCATGTATAGTAAAAATGTCAAAAGTGGATACGGAACTTATATTGCTTCAAATGGTGATAGATATGAAGGAGAATGGGCTAATGATAAAAGACAAGGAAATGGAACATTATATATGGCAAATGGAGATAAGTATATAGGAGAGTGGAAGGATGGTGAAAAGTCTGGAAAGGGAATTTATTATTTTTCTCATGGTGATACATATGATGGTAATTATGGATCTAATTATTTAGGTTATTGGTTAGGAGGAATGAGACATGGTTTCGGCAAGTATTCTTGGAGTATTGGGGATTATTATGAAGGAGAATGGAGATTTGATAAAATGAATGGAAAGGGTAAATTTAAAGGAGCTGATGGATCAGAATATGTTGGCGAGTTTTCAAATGACAATAAAGTAAATTGATTTGTCTTATATATTGCTATTTTCAATATTATTATTATAAAATAATTTAGTTTAATTCATCAATAGTTTAATCTTTTAAATTCATTATTTATTTCACTTCATTTTGATTCTCTAATAATTCTTATTCGTATTATTGTTATATATTTTGGATCGCCAATAAATTCTATTGTATAATTTAAGATTGATTATAAATTTATTAACTCTATTATGAGATTAGTAATTATTGCTATTCGCATTTATATTTCCAATCATTACACTAAGAAGTCATTTCATTTTTCTAAGTCATTAATTCATCAACGAAACATTTATATTTATAAACAACAGATTTTAAATTGTGTTTTTATTCAATCAAACATTATTCCAATTGAGATTTCCTAATGATATTTTTAAGCAAACTACATTTCTAATTTTAATTAAAAAATCAATTTCTTAAGTTCGTGATTTTCATTTCTAAAATGATCAACACTATCACAATATGATTTACAATCATCATTAGTACTCAAACTACTTAAATTCTAAACTCTTATATAAATAAATGATTGAAAATACTTGTTCTCTTTGTCAGTTGTTTAAATTCTCTTTTTATTAAATTTATTAAGATAGGAATTTTTTTTGTCTGGAGTGTGTGTAGAATTTATATACATTTTTTAAATTAAAGATGTCTGTTAATATAAAAATTTAGTATTTTATATCAATGATAAAACTTTGACATTATTTAATCAGTTTTGTTTTCATTGAAGTTAGTTCTATATTAAGTAATACCAGGTTAAAATGTAGGTCTGAATTTGTCATCGTAAATGGATTATTATAATTTAGATTCTTTTGGTTAGAATTATTTTTAAGAAGAAGTATTGAATTATTTATTTAGTGATGGTTCATGTGGATTTTTCTTAGTATCTCGAATTTTCTTAGTATACAGGTCTAATTCTTCTCTAAGACTAGCTTCTCTTATTTCTACATATTCATTAAATGATTAAAGAATCTTAGCGAAGTTATCTTCTACAATGACTACTTCAAATGCATTGGATAGATAATTTTTGAGTGCATTATCAACATCATATGTAAGTTGATCAAAGTCATGATTTTACTCTTCGCTCATTACCATTAAACATCCTCTAATATATTTGGGCTACAATAACATTTTTTCTTATTGATCTAAGTTATTAATTAGAGAATTCAATTTGTGATGAAGATCCTTTTTTTCTCCAGGATGCGATTACTATATAAAGATGATAAATATACTCTATGTAATTATATACGCTGTTTGATTTATTCTTCCAATTAATGACAGTATTCATGAACAGCTGCCAATAGTGTTTATTTGACTTTCTATAACTTATTTTATATTGATTTAACAGCTTCAGGCTACTCGCTATCATTAAAATGATGTAGGATATTTCTTTCTCTAAAATTTAGATTTTTATGATTTTACTCTTCAAATCTAAGTTTCATTGAATGTACATCGGTTAATAATTATTATCGCACATTGTCCACTGTATCTAAGTTTGCTTAAGTGCCTTGTTAATTATGCCAATGAACATGTAATTTACAACAATCC
Source organism: Paramecium sexaurelia (assembly GCA_000733375.1). Taxonomy (NCBI): domain Eukaryota; phylum Ciliophora; class Oligohymenophorea; order Peniculida; family Parameciidae; genus Paramecium; species Paramecium sexaurelia. Next base: position 303,091 of record JPFM01000093.1, on the reverse strand, counting down.
TTACAAAGAGGCTATAGAAATTATAAGTTGAAATTCTATATACTTCTTTACATTCTATAGATAAACAGAATAGCACAATATCATTTTAAGGATGTTTTGGACATTTCTCAAACTATACAGGTACAGATAGTGATTGTTACATTTCAATTAATAAAATTTATTGTTAGAACAATTTCAATATATTATTAATGAATATCAATTAATCCTTAGATTTAATATAATGATAGTATGTACATTTTATATTTTCATTTAACAATATTGATGTTCGAAATAGAAGGTAATGCTGCAAAACTTTTTTGGCTATTGTAATTTTGTTGTTTAGCATCTTTGAATTACAAAACTGGCAATCTCTTTTATCTAATATTTAGTAAATTTAGTACTAAGTTGCTCGAAATGTTTTCTCTTCTCCACTACTTTGTGTTAATTACTATATTAGATTATCATAAATCTTCTTCGTCATTGCCTTTGGATTTATAATTGATTAATTTAAAGATGGGGGTTATGGTTATCCAAAGCTATCTAATTTGTTTTTCAATTCAACACTCAATTCCATTAATTTTGAGGCTTGAGATTCTAAGTTGTTAATCTATTTATTCTACAAGTCCTTATTTACCCGATTTAGTCTCTTATTCTCTTTTACCAACACTTATAACTTTTATTCATACTATGTTTTAGCATTTTCTAGTTCTTGTTAAATAGTCTGTTCTTTTACTATTGGCATTGATGATTAACTAATAAGATATAATTATTCCTAGAGATTTTAGTTGTCTCTTCTAAGCTATATTAATTCAATTTAAAGCATTTCCAACTTCTCTTCTAATATTTTAATATTGCTAATTTAAAATGCTGCTTTGTCCAATTATCGTTATAGGCCATACACAAGCAAAGAAAGTCTTTAATTTTCATCAGTTAGTTTTGTATTCAAATCAATTAGATTATCTTTTATGATATGATTCATAATAATTATTATTCAACTCAATCATTTTAACTTGATTTCAAACAAGCTCATCATAACTTGTATTTTACATAACAGAATAACCATATTTAAAAAATATATTTTAATGCTCTAGAAATTAAATTAAAAGACTTAAATCCTAAGGGATACCTTGTTATAGACAGCTAATAATAATTGTTTTTCGTAATTAAAATGATGTTTATTAAATTTATGTAATATATTAATATTTTAATTATTCAGTAGCAAATCAATACTAAATAAGAAAGTATTAGACTGATAATATTTCCAAATATTATTTATTAATGTATGAACTTGATTTAATATTAATAGTCTTTAATATTACCTTTTTAGAATGAAAAATTATATATATTAAATAATTGACCTCCAATTATAGAAACAGTTTTAATTTGGTTTCAGTCTATTGCTTAAAAATTATGAAATTATTTTATGATATTAAATTAGAAATCAAAAGTCTTCGTTTACCGTGATTTTATTATTTAATATTATTAATTTACTATTTTTTATTTCCTTTTTTAAATACAAATCGTAAAATTATTTATAGCTAGAATTTACTATGTCAAAACTATCTCTCATTATCTACATTTCCAAAGGAATATGATTCAAAGCCTATTGATCAAAATCTTGAAGTTATAAATCTATTAAGATATATAATAAATTGTCCACCTGGCAAACTCTTATTTTGAATTCATATTTTAAGTATTACTTCCTAATTCAATCAAAATTATCAATTAAATTATAGAGGTGTAATTTCTGGTGTTACTATTTGATAAAATCTCTTTGGATATTATATGATAGAATTCAAGATGGAAAATAAGATTAAAAATTTAGTGATAATTTGATAGATAGGATTAGAATAAATTGAATTTTATAATAATTCACTATTTAACTGCATCTCCAGTTTAACAATCGCTTTCAAATGTATATTGTAATGCTTAAGATGCGTTATTTCCTTAATATATTCTTTTTGCATAACCCATAGTAGTATTTGATAAATAATTATCTTATTATTATTTGATGCTACCTTAAGGTATGATTTAAGATTAAGATTATGATTTTTTTAAGTCTCTTCCTGTAGTTTAAGAACTTCTATTTGGTTAAGGACTTGATTTTTCTTTTTTTAGTCTTTTTGATCTACTGGTTAAGTAAATTTTGACATTCTAAAAGTAAATTTATAATTCTTCAATTTCTTTTTTTGTTGGTTGATACCATTTAGGTTCATTAACATTGCAATTTTTAAAGAAAATGCATAATTGAGCAAATTTTCTAACTTAAGGAGTAAGTTTAATATATTCATTGAATAATTCATAGACTTGGATTGATTACTATTAATCCATTTATTAATAACAATCCAAGAATTATCGTACAAACCTACGAACTAAAATATTATGTATTATTACCTTTCCAACATTAAATATAAGGCAATAACATCATTCCATAATAATAAATAGATTTCCATTACTATGATTCTGCTGTGAGTAGAAAATACCTATGCGTAAAACTTATGTCAAAAATATTTGATTACATCATGCTATCCTAATATGAGATTTAAAGCATTAATCATTTTATAAAATTGCATTACGTTAGTTTCAATATCCTTAACTATTATATGATAATTCAAATAGATTTACATAAAATGTTGATATTGCTTTTTAATTTGCTTCTGGATATGATTTCACTAATCAATGCTAATTTTTGGATGATCATAGTTTATACAGAAGAAAATTTATGAAAAACATCCTTTTAATCTGTGTGTTGCCAACCCATCCATCCTAGAAATTATTATACAAACAATCTGCCATGCTTGATATCACCCATTAAAACATGAATTGTTAATAGTACTTTTAATTTCTTAGAAGTTTCCAATTACTATGGAATAAGTCGTAAGAATTCTCTGAAGATTTATACGATAGTCATGCTCTAAACTAGCTAATCCTCTTCTTCTTTTGATGGGTAACCTTTTTTTTTATTATTATAGTAATGATTACTTACCTTATAACAGCTTTTTAATATCTTCCAAATCGACTGTTTCAGAATTATCATAGATAGTACTTTCAAATAGATGCTTCTCAAACCGAGTCTATCTTTTAAACATATTCTTTAGAAACATTTAATATTTTTTAAAATGATCAAAATATTTTATAAATTAGTTTAATCCCATCCAAAATTTATAGATGCAACATTCAATCTTAAAATTTTATATTATTAAAATTCATTCTTCAATCTATTACTACAATAATTAAGTCTTTAATTATTAAGCAAGGTCTTCTATTTTCTGTTGTAATAATTCAATCTATTTAGTACGATCATCTTCATCTTCAGATCTAATAGGAAACCAACTTACGCTTTCTGATTATACTTTATCCATAATCCAATATTCCAATCCAGTGTACTCTGTAGAATCCTTATTCTATAGACAATATATGTAAAAAACATAGTTCCATAAGAAATGTTTACTTTTAATGTGTTCTTCAAAATCTTCTTATTATTTTTCAAGTGTTTGTCTATCTATTCCACATATAAAACATTTATTCTTTTTATCGTCTTCAATCTAAGTTCTTTGATCTCTCAATTATGCAAATGTGTCTGTCATAATACCTGAAATAATATTAGTAAACAAGAGAGCAAAGAATACGAAATAAACTGTGTCATAAATGAATTTCAAAGGATCCCATTACGACATAGAACTACCAATAACTCCAGAAGTCATTAAAGTAATCATACAACTTATTAAACTATGACAAGGATCTTCAACTTGTTCAGGATATATGTCATCCACATAATTATTAAATCCAACTATACTGAATACAAATTAAAACAATACTCCAAGTAAAGCCACCAAAGATAGTTATTTTGCATTATGAGATATTGCTTAAAATACACTCTACAATAAGGATAATTATCCAAATAAGTAGAATAAATGTAAAGAAAAATAATATGTGTTTGAAATTAATCCTAAAAATGCTATGGCAGTAAATGATATATGAGATAAGAAATCTTCTCCTTTAAAAACAATTATAAAATTAGATATCTTTTATATAATATAAGAGTGGATTTAAGACAAAGAAAATTATTCTTGTTTAAGTTTCTTGAATTCTAATGAAGCTCTGCTAATTATATAAAATGTACAAGCACATAAACTAAAACTAAATTACAATAATGATAATATAAATAAAGTAGCTTCTTCATAATCATCTGTTACTAATGTAGATTGCTTATCTTTAATCATTACTGCATATGCAAAGATCATAAAAATATTAATTATTAATGATAATAATTAAGATATGTTTATTAATAATTGAATTGTTTTATGAGTTATTGGCAAAATCCAATTTTATAAACTAAAATTATAACTGATTTCTCTAAAAATCATCTCCATTTCTTCAAGTAATGATATGAGTTTTTTTCTTTAAGTGTCTCTAGGTATTTTAAACATTATTTTATCTCTAGTTTCATCACTCAAAAACTAAAATACTGGATGAGCTGGAAAGAATACCATCTAATATTCATTTTCATAAAATATTTCAATTTTTCTTAAATTATTCAAACACATAGTTTAAATATCTTTCAAAGTAGAATTGCTTTCAAATTCTTACTTAAAATGTTTCACCCACTTTTAATCTTTACTTACATACTCTATTTTTTCTTTTATTATGAATACATTCAACATTTATTAAATTTCATCAGAAAATCTCACTTCTTTTTTAAAATCAAAGATCTTTTCAATACCAACTTTCTATACTATTAATTTAATAAAATTAACCAAAAATCTTGAATCTAATTTCTGTTGTAATTCTTCATAATTTTTTTGATTATTTCCTTCTAAAACTAACATAATTGATTAGATAATTTTAGCTTACAATTCAAACAATTCATCTTACTCTTCTGGAGTATGCAACTCTCTTTAAATCAATTAACTCTCTTCCTTTTAAAAAGTTTCAAATGTAAAACACACATCTTCCATATATGTTGATTTACATAAAGTTACTTAATTCAAAAAACAGGGTAACTATATTACTTCATTTATAAAATCCACTATCTGTTATGTAATTGAAACTACATTTTTGTTCAATATTTTTAATAGTATTCTTAATTCTTTGGTTGCAAATTCAATAAAATTTATACTATTAATATGAACTGAATCCTCCTTATCAGTTTATTCTCTTAAATAGTTCTTCATTTAAACATTATTATTTTCACACATTAATTACAACATTCTAAAAGCTCTCCACATTACTTTTATTGACAATTATCTGTTCTTTATAGTATTTTGACTTTCAATAGCAGATGGCAGAGTTCTTTTTAAAGTTTCAGTTTTTTCACTAAATTACGTTAAATTGTCCACATAAACTATAGAGAGAAATGGATTCTATTTATCTTTTTAAAATTTAGTCTTTTAAATTTTAAAGTTAGTATTAACAAATTTACTAAATTTGAGAATAGATTGTTGTAAATTACTCATCATCTAATTTGATGAATCTTATTTTAATAATTAAAGCAAGGAATCTTAACATTTAGTGTTTCCTCCTAAAAGAAATGCATTTGAAAATATTAATAACTAATTAAATAATTCCCATCTATCATCGAAGTTCTCTTTAAACATCTCATAAATTAATTAAGCAGCTCCGCATCCGGCTAAAAAGCATTATATTTCTTATATTTGTTATCTAGAATCACTCCAAAATTCAGGTTCCCATTCATCTATTGCCAATTTGGCTTATTCATCTTAACTATTGATATTAGGATTCTTTTCGCTTATCATTCTTGTTAATATCTTTAAAAAGTAACTCCTTAAATCATCATTTAATTAATAAGTAATATTCATTTATATTAAATTTTTTAGAAATTCTTCCAATGTTATGGCTGGATATTAAGTTTAATATGCTATCGAAGAAATCTCATCAATTTTCGTAAATTCACTACATAATGAATTGAATTCTTATTCAATAAAGCCTTAAAACTCTTCGTTTTCACTAAATAATTTAATTAATTTCATCAATCTAATATTTAATTCTGCATTATTATCGGGTTCTTCTATCGAAGTAAGCTTCCTCTTTGATTTTAAGTGGAATATTCTTTTTAACGTCTATTAGAGATTAGATTGGATCTTTTCATCTTAGGATAACTTTGTTTCATTAACAATTAACAATCTATTGATTATTCCATCTTGCTCATTTTATTCATTTTAATCAATCTACAAATTTTCTTTCTCTTATATGTCTTCTTATTTTAGAGGTGTTAATGGTTCACTTGCGTTACCATTAAATATTTTTTCTAATCTAAACAAAACATTATTGTCAAATGTTTTAAAAGCTACCTTCATAATATTTATCAAAACTTAACATAAATGAGTAATATGACTTGATTTAAACCACATCTTTTAAATTTATACTAGATGACCTGCAATTTTAAATAAAAGTTAATGAATTTTCAGATTATCAATATCTCTACTTATTTAAGCTTCCAATTCAGATAGAAAATTATCATTTAGAAATAGTAAATTAATTGAGTATAATATCTCCTACATACATGCAAATATATAAGAAAACATAAATTAAAATCTTACACCATCAACAATTTATACTTGCTTGATATAATTGCATCCTTTCAATAATAGAATTTAATCTAATTAATGTCTAATTATCTAAAATTAAATTTAAACTTACTTCCAAATCCTCTTAAATACAAAGTTAACTTATCAATTCCATTTGACTATCATAATAAAGACGATTTATATAACTTCTTAAAAAATGTTATAAAGGCCAACAATTACTTTTATATGAATTTTTCAATAAAAATAATAATGAATGAAATGGATGCATAACTCGACATTTCTCTTGATTTATCACATTACTATATAAAATTAATAATAATAAATACTGATCTTCTACTAATAAACTGAAAATTTCAAAGTGAATTATCATATATTATAATTACGGCTAGATCCTTATTAATTTAGTTTCCTCTATTTTTTCATAGTTAACACTATAATCATCAATTAATTCATAAAAGTTTTCTGTATCCCAAACTTTTGATTTCTGTAATGGAGTTTCTGGCTTGCTGATTGGTTCCATCGAAAATTCAGATTATAAATCATTGAGAACGTAAATTAAATTTCTATTTTATTTCTATTAAAGCAAAGCTAGAATTTATAACTAATTAAATTTAATTGTTTTATTGTGATCATATAAGAAAACTCTTAATGAATCAAGAAGTTTCACTCTATACATACTATCTGGTTTTTCTTTATTCATTTATAGGATTATTGATTTAATAGCCATAGATACTTCATTTTCATTATATAATAATTCTTTATTATTGTGATATAGTTCTCTTACAAAATCAATACAGCAAGAATTGTATTGTAAATGGAAATAAATTTATTTTAACGGCCATTTAATTTCAATCTTATTGGTTGCATGATTCCAAATGAATAGTGTTAAGAACTTGTAACAGGAATTTAATAATCCTTATAAATATGGATTAATCTCATCTGCTCCTGATATATAAGTAACTAATGTTTGATGCATGTCCAAAGCTTTAAATAATGTTTAATTCGTCTTATCATTTTCTTCACATTCATTGAAAGCCAATGAGATCTATTCCACTTGACTTTAAAATCTTTATAATTTTAATGAAACACATAATTTGTTAAGATCTTCAATAATCTCGTCGACTTAAATGTTTGAAGTACTTTGATTCTCTTTTGTTATGGTATAGACATTTTTATCACTTAATTATTCTAATCGCTATCTTATTTGAATGCATCTACTTATTAATTCTTTAACATTTTTTTAACAATTTTTAGAAAGTAATACAATTTATGAGAAATGCTTGATTAATTCTCTTCTCTAACCAAGCATTCTATTAAATAGCTATAATGCAGTTTCCACCATTTTTGGCTCCTGCATTAATGAGATTTCAACAAAAACTAACATGACATTATTAGTAAAATTTTTGAATAAATTTCTATTACCCAACAAATCTGAGATGACTTGAATCCATTAGGGGATGTTATAAGATTCTTATTCAATTTTATCCTTTTAGGTACTTAAACTTTTGGCAAAATCTTTAAAGACTGAACTATTATTATCTAATAATTATTATTATTCTTCTGTTGGTTTATTAGAGAATCTTTGTACAAAATCAACCATTCCACTAATTAATCCTCTTTTTGGAGGTGAATTATTTACTGATTCATTTATACTTTCACTTTCTCTCTTACTTCTAAAATAAGCCACCATTTAATTAATTCTGACATCATTTTCTAAATCAAGAATATTTAATATTATATTTGAAGCTAACATTTTACATTCCATAATTGGTTTATTTTCTGACGATTCTTTAGTCATCCTATGTTTTGCCTTTTTTATATCCTCTTCACCTTTTTATGATTCTAAATTTTAGAAATCTTTTTGACATGAACAAATCCTGAGTAAATCTTACAACAATTGCATTGTGTCTATTTCTAAATTCATAGTTAGTAATGTTTTTATAATCATTAAAACTCTTTACAATGTCTAATTGTATTTTTGATCATAAGTAAAATGAGTAAATTTTGCAATAAATTATTAAACATATTTTATAATATTGTTGAGATCACTTACATTTTATGAGACAAGATGAGTGTTCTATCCTCCAAAACTATTTATTCTTCTTATTGACATACTTTTATCTATTTATATTAATTCATTATCTTCCCAATCGATTACTTTACTTATTACAAGTGTTTAATATCCTGGATTATCTACAAAAGCCAAATGTATAACTTTAAGATATGATTCAAATGTATTTATAGATTATGAATGATTATCTTCAACTAATGCTAATAAAATAGATATTGAAATATTTTCTTTCACAAAATCTTAGGCCAATTTATTTCTGTTATAACATACATCTCCCAAAAGATTGAAATATCCTTAAAAGTAATTCCATGTTTGCAATTCATCTTGTTCTTGACTTTCTTAATAGATTTATCTAATTCTTCTCCACATTGGTTTTAATTTATTAATCCTGCAAAGTACCTCAACTTTATTTTTAGTATTCAATCTAAATTTAAAATTCAACAATTCGTTACTTTAAAATACTAACTTTAAAATTAAAATTTAATTTTTTAAAATAGCTCTTCCTTTACATACACATATACTGCTTAAAATAGATAAATATTTTTCATTAGGATTTTGCTTCATTTTCTCAAATACTTTTTGAATATGATCATCAGTAACAAATTTTTAAATAGACTCATAATTATCCTCTAATAATTCTTTTAGACTATCCTGAGCTCTAGCTTCATCATCCATTGCTTATTCTAAAAAGTCTTTTAAATATTTTCCCATATCTTACTTAAGTTATTTATTGTTTTATGTCAATTCTTTTATTAATAAATAAGTTAATTTAAATATTTTCTTCATTTTCTTTTATAAATTCTTGATATCAATTGCATATAACTTTTTTTCATATATAGGAACCAAGATCTTCATTGCCAAATCAATTATATATGTTTCTTTTATACATTATTAACGATTAGCAACTTCAACTTGTAAAAATTATATTAATTATTGAATCACTTCAACTACCTATGATAGTTATTAAATATGAAGTAATTTCCAAATAATATCAACTTATTTGTTTAAAATCAAAACAAATTAAAACAGTACTTCTTGAGCTGACAAAACAAACATTAAATTATTCTTGATATTTCCTTTAACTTTTTTAATCTGAAAAGCATGTTAATGTTCTTTCTCTTCAAAAGATAATTATTTCTTTAATACAGTAGTCTCTACATCGTCATTCTCTTTTATACTATCATTCCATTAATCTATAATTTCAACATTTTGTAATATCTCTTTATCTATTGACAATTAAATGTAAGAATTCTCTACTATATCTTATTAGCCTTATTTAGCAGGCAATATTTCCAAGGCTTGATTAGAATCTTAAGTATAGTCATGCAGTTGAGGTAACTGATTTCTTGAAGTGAGTACTTTGCCTGAAATATAGTTTCTAAGAATAAATTCAGTTTAAGGAGCTTTCTTATTAACTGATGATTATGCCTACTATTATTAATCAACAACACTTTTTTATCTCGGAGCTACTCTTGAAAAATCCTTCAGGAAATCGAAATTATTTTAGAATACTGAACCTCTTTATATGTCTTTAATGTTTTGAGGTTGATTTCGTTTATTATCAGCTAAAGGTTAGAAAACTTATAATTCCCATATAGCAGTTAATGGAATGTGTAATCCAGCTTATTATAAAGATACAATTTATTATTCTCCATTCAAATAGTTTCCGTCTTCGGTATATTACAAATATATTAATTCATAATTCCTTATTGATTTCTTTTCTTATCTTTAATCGTTCCTCATAAATAACTTCATTTTCCAACTTGTCTTACTGTTATGTGTAATTATAACTTGATGTCTTTACACATCGTTTAAACGCTTAATGTATGCCAAACAACTATCATCATCCAACCATTATATGGGTTTATCAATAAAATCTAAACAAAATTATTGTTTTGTGTTGACCAATAAAAAAGGCTCATCAAAATATATCTACTATCCATCTTTCTAATATGTTTGATATGCTTCTATTCTAAATAATGCTTAACTTGATGGCTTACTACTCAAACTTACCTAGAATGCTTCCATTGATTATTCTGAACATTTATAAGATCCAACCAAAAAATATTCCGAATCATAATGTTTCAATACTATTTCTTAACCAAAAAGAACTTCCTCATCAATTTTTGTCTCAACAAATGAAAAATATTAATTCAATTCTGTTTTCAATCGTTAATCAAGTAGATCTTGATTTGCTCTAATTTCATAATACTTTCTCATTTACTTTTTGTGTGATTTCATGAATTCATCATGTATCTCAAAACTACCTTTCGGAAGCACTTGAAACAATGACTCCCGAAAATTACTTATCTTGGCCAAATTTGTATATGTCATATAATAAACATTTGTCTACGTGTATCTAATATATTATCAATCAATAACTATACCCTTTAGTGACTATCATTCCGTAATCCCCTTAGATTCTTACAATTTAGCCATATCGAAGATTATTCATTAAATTTATTTTTTATATAACATCATTTTTTTTACTCTTTTCTTAGTAACAATACTTTCTAATTACAAATCATATTATACAACTTAAAATCATCATATATTTAAATAAATCAATTTTTAGACAATACATATTTTATCTTTTATTATAATTTTTTTTTTATTTCAAAAATGGACGAAGACCAAGATGTATTTCTTTATTTATACATTTTAGAACTTTGTTGAAGATGATGGAAGCGATGATGACAAATTTGAAGAAACTTGGAAAAGATAATATGAAGTTACTATGAATATAATAATTAGTAATAGATGCTTCCAAAAAAATAAGACAAAAGACCCGAATCTAAACATGGAAGACCTGAAAGTTCTAAATTCACCTAGAAAAAACCTAGCTTGAATGATAATACATTACCTATCTCTATTGCTTTACAAAAATTCAACTAGTTAGTTACATATAACAATATTAAAATTGAATAATTTTGGAAGTCAGATTCAGTTAATGCCTCTCCAGAAGAATTTGTATCATTTCTTGGATAAGCAGGTTTTTATAGTCAAATCTAAATTTATTAGGTTTTACTTTTACATAGGAAGAAATCAATTAAATCTTAAGTGATTTAGAAAATGAATTTGGAAAAATTACAATTGAAAACATCTGTAAAAAAATTTAAGCTTGGAATTCTAATGAAAGTATTTAGTCTCTTTAAAATTTCAGACACTATGCTTGAATTTATTAAAGAAAAAGCATTACATATGGCATAAGCAAGCAAAAGAAAATTTTCAGCCCAAAAGAAAAGTAAACCATAATCTGCATCTGCAACCAGAACTGCTCCCAAAGACTTTAGACCCATTAGTGGTATCTCTTATAAGAGTAAACAATCAGGTTTCACTGAATTTAAAATGTATGTACTTATTAGTTAAAACTTATAGTGGTGAAGATAGACCAGTTTAAAATCTTTCTAAATATTATCTATAAAAAGCTAAAGAGAGAGAAAAAGAGATGGATCGCTTGCTCTAATTAACCATATCTAAAGGAAAAAATGAATATGAATATGAAATGCTTATTAAAATGGGAGAAGCAAATGAATTATCATAATTACTTGAGAGTAAAATCACATATAGAGCTTATAAATCGGCATAAGGCAATCTTAAGGTTCATATGTATGAATTAGATCGGTTCAATAAAGATATGACTCTAGAAGAGTTTTAAAGAGAATATAATATGATTAAAAATAAATATAATGAAAGAAGAAATCTAAAAATATGGGAGGTTCTTTCTGAAAATAAAAAAAGTTAGAAAAGCTTATAACACTTTGGAACTTAAAAAGATGAAATATAGTAAGAGTCATAAAATTAGCATTAATCAAAAGTAATTAACAAAAAGGAAAGATAATCTGAATTAAAGAAGGTTCTTTTGGAAACTATGATGTTAACAAATGTTTTGAAAGAGCAGCTGGCTGTTCTTTAAAAGAAAGGTATTGTGATTTAATAACCCTCGATGTGATTTAATTTTAACATTATTATCTATTAATTTACAATCAAAAATTATTAGTTTATATTTTGAGTGGAATCATAATTACATCTTTTAAATCTACCAAGATATGATTATTCTCTTTAAAAGTTTAAATTTGTATAAATGTTATAATTTATGGAGTCATTTGGTAGAAGCTTGATTAATTAATTTTAAATGATATATTTTTTATTTAATTTTAAATATCATTACATAATTTCCTTTTACTTAATTTTATCACTGATAACATAGCTAATAGTATAACGACTCCTTTTAAGAAATTTATGGATCCTTTACATTTTAAAATTATTATATCTAATGTAAGTTAAAATATATACGAACTGATTATATATTCCGGATTATAATAAGGGTAATAATATAAATAATTTTATGCTTTATCTAGTTCATCTTCATCATCTAAACAAAAAAAATGACTCTAAATTATAGTTTCTAATTTACAGAATTATTATTTAGGTCTATAAAAATCTACTGATTATCTTCAACCTTTATTTTATTTTATTGTGGACTTTTATTTTTCTTCTTCATTAATGGAGATAATCGATCAAATGGATTTAAATCAAAATCATCATAATAACTTGTTTTGCCAGTTGATTTTAAATTATCATGTTTTTTTACTACTTCATTTTATTAGCTATGAAGTAAGGTAGAACTTGCAGATTTTCTACCATGTAGAGAATTTTTAATATCTTAAGAATTTTAAACTATGCAACTATTATTCATTTATTAAGATTAGCTAATTGAATTAATAAATAAAATATCTTAATGCTTTTCTTTATCTGGAACTGATAATAAATTATTATTTTGTTTTGGTTTTTCTTAAGGTTTTTCTTAAGGTTATTGCATTAAAGCAAAACCTATTTCTTAAGGTATAGAATCATCCGAATGTGAACTCTAATCTTCTCCATCAAGTTCTTAAATAACTTCTTTTATTGGGAAATTATTATTGGAAAGATGATGAGTTTTGTCTTTCCTATGAATCATGGGATCCAATTCTTAAAATTACTCTCTTACATCATCTAATTCACTTATCAATAAAATGCTATTTCTATCAACAGATTTTATTCTCTCTCTACTTGGAAAGAATGCCATAGCTTATGATTGAGTTTATTAAATATTTGTAGAAGATTAGTAATTATTATTTTATGTTAAATCTTTCAGTATTTCTGATTGATCTGCTAAAAAATTATTCTCTTAAAATTCTTCACCAGCCATTCCTATTTAGAATAAATACTCTCTACTATTATTCGTTCTTTTTTAATTTCTTTTAACTATTTATAAAATAATATAATTTATTACATCTTCTTCTTGATTGATGATGATCATATTAATGTTTACTTATTATTTTTTCTTTGTCTGGTTTATAGTGAAGTTTATCACATTCAAATATTAAATGTTCTTTTGAATTACAACAAAAGCATTTCAATCCAATTAGACCATATTAATCATTATAAAGAATTTAATCTTTCATATAAGATGCTATTTCCTAATATAATTCCTAAATATACCAAATCTTAACTATTATTTTTTATAGCTTCTAAAAAATCACTTCTTCGAATTTTGTAAGTTTCTACAGCACCAATGCTTACTATAGTACTTGTTCTTGGTAATCCGGTAAAAAAGGATACTTCACCAAATGTTGACATTTCTCCTAATGATTTTATCCCAATCTAATTTTTATTATCACTCTAGTAACACACCTTCACTTAACCTTTTTTAATTAGATATATAGAATCATCATCTCTACAATTTTATTTTAATATCATTTCGTTTGGTTAGAAATATTGTAATTACATATTTTCAACTAATTTTTCTTATATATTTTATGAAAATTAAGACAACACTAAAATCTTTTTAAAATATTTTGTATTCACAGTGTTTTAAATATCCTTCTAAATTTCAAAATCTAAATACTATATAAATTTGGAATCCATCATAAAATTCTATTACTATATATCCTTTTTCATCTCAAATTTGTAATTACTTAGTGCTTTTTTCATTAAGTTTTATTCTACTTGATGATTATGAAGGTAAGCTTTTAAATCAAAGTAATTTTTTTTCAAAAGAAATACATGTATATTCTAATTAAAATAGAATAAGATGTCTAAAATTAAACTGATTCTATTAATCGTAAAAATTAATTAGACCAATAATGCTAAACACAATTCAAAGTTTGTTTCATTTTATAATGAACTAGCTATAGTCAAGTAATCATTTATATATGTATGTAGATAACTTAAATAAGTTTAGCTTTGTAAACTAATTGGATCAAAAGCAATTTCATGTTTTAATGAAATAGAAATTATTGAAAATATGTGGCAATACGATAATCCTTTTATAAATTACCATCCTAATATAATACCAAATTTATTAGGAATCAAATTGTTTAATTTTACCAATTTTACAATTAAAAGATTCAAAACAATCAATGCAATTATACTAATTGACGAATTTGTTTCACAAAATTAAAGTATGAAGATAAAAGATAAATATTACAATAGATCTTATAAGCCATATCGTTTTACATAGTTCAATTGAATTGATGCTAATTGTTTTATCTCTACTCCATTTTTATAATAACATGTATTAAGATTTATTATTGAATTGAAAACTATTAATGTTAATTAAATAAATAATAAAGCCTAAATTATGCTATTACTAGGATATATTAATATTAGAGGAGAAAAAATAATAGTTGTCATATAAACTACCTACATCAAAAGTTTCCAAAATAATCTAAACTTAGATTAACTTGGAATAGGCAACTTTATTGATTATTTTATCCTATTTAAAATGCTATAATTGTTTTCATTTTCTTTATTAAATTGTGAATATGTTTATAAAAGAGTATTTAAATAAGGTTACTTTGTAAATATATTATTACTTATCTTAATTTTCTGTATAAAAGTTTAAACAATTTTTTCCATTTTTATTTTTTTTTTACTTTTTTTTATAGACGGAGATGTAATTTTTCTCCTTTCCTAAATAAATTTAAATATTATACAGCCAAAATAATCTTTTACTATGAGTTTTACTATTTACTTCTATTTGAATAGGAATCACAAATTTAGGGTTCTTTTAAATCAAGTTCAAATCCATTCAAATCATAAGTAATTGAGTCTTTAGGTTAACAAGGATATTGCATGATAAATTCGTTAAATGGCATTTATGAATGTAATTTTGAATTTGGCTTTAAAGAAGAATTGGATTAAATTTTTGAGGAATTCAAACTATGCAAATTTGCATATTCTCTTGAAGATGTTTTATTCATAATTATTTAAAATAATTTATAATGATTTTATAAATCATCTTTTTCTGAATTAATTAAAGACTTTAAGTGATTTGATAAAGAAAATTCTTAAAAGAATCCTCAATTAGCTAAACAATTGTAAAAATTATTAAGAAATTACCTATGAAAAATTAAGATTATTAAATAGTGCATTAATTAATCAATAAAATATACAATAGATTAATAAAATACCATGAAATAAATATATTTAATTAAATTTTTATAATTAATGCTCTATTTTTCATTCTTATACCTTTGTTGCCCATATGTCCACAATATTTATACTGACTTTGCAAATAGGACAAGATTCCTTTAATTAAGCTATTTCTCCACATGATTTACATAGCATGTGCATACATTTTTGAATGATAACCTCTTTTAATTAAGTTTTACAATCACTACAACAAGCTGTTGTTTTGACTTTTTAAAGTTAGACCTGCTCTACAAGATTTTCATCTTTTTTTAATATAAGGTATCCTTTAATTTGTTCTAGTTAAGCTGGATTATTTAATAAAAATTGTTGTGATTCAATATTAGCTTCTAATTCAATAATCTTCTATTTTAATTTATCAATTTCAATTAAAGATTCGTCATTAATTAATTTTGATTTTTAAATTTTTTAAGCATAGCAGTCTCTCTCAATTTTGGTTGTACTTTATTCAGATAATAGTTTTTCATATTAAGATTTATAAGATTCCAATTATTTAACTAATTCTCCATGGTTCTAATTGATTAAATATTTCTCCTATGTATATTTTTAAATCAATAATGTTTAATTGGTTCTCTATTATTACAATTAATTTATCAACTCTTATTATTATCTTTCTTTTTCTTTGAATTAGGTTCTTTCATTTTCGAATTTAGTTTTTTCAGCTTATTTATCCTATATTAACACAGCCTCATTTTTTTCTTTAACAGATAATTATTATTCAATTATCTTAGATTTTGCCATAACTTCTTCATAAATTTTAGAATTGTAATCTGTTTCATCCATCATCATTTATAAATGTCTTTTTTAATCTTAAATTTATTTATCCTTCTTGCTTAAATCCTTCTCAAATTATTCAATTCTTTAATCTCTTGTTTTAATATATCCTATTAATTCTTAGAATTTATCCTTAAATTATGGTTAATATTTAGTAATAATTTACCATGTTTCTTATATACATTCTTTGTGTTTATTATGTCTAAATGTTAATTATTCAACATTTAATTCTCCTGGGACTCTAGCAATTAATGCTACATTTTTCTAATAATTTAAAATAATAAATATACCAGTTCTAAATCATTATATTTATTTTAAAGTTCTTGGTTTTATTTTGTTAATTCATCTAAAGTATTTCTTAATTCTTTATTGGCTGATTTCAAGACATTATTTTCACCACTTTAAGCATCAATAATTTTTTGAGATTATTCATATCTTTCTTTCAAATTTTAATTATATCTCTCACCTTCATGATATGTATTTCTAATTCCAAATTACTAATCATTTGAAAATTTCTTTAATTGACATATTTCCGATGTCAACTTTTAAATTTCAAGTTCATAGATATTTTTCAATTAATTTATTTCAAACTATTTAGAATTAGTTTATTCTTAGTACAAAGTTTATAAAGATTATATTTATTAAGTTAATTAGGAATTCGCATCAATCAAATTTATATTCTAAGTTTACAAAATACTAAAAGTCTCAGATTCCACAAATTAATCCTCTCTATACTCATTATTTATTTCTAATTCTTTAATCTTAACTTATTATTAAGTTACTTATTATTAATATTTTTTATTTTAAGTTTACAATGTCTAATAATAATTTAAAATCTATTCTAAATCTTTTATCTCATTTTAAGAAAATTAAATATTTATTTAATCATCATCAAGAGTTGTCAGCTTTATTTACTTACTCTTTAATGTTTTTAACAATAATTACTATATTGTATAAGTACTGTTATTTTAGGATTAATTTTTTCTATCCAATTTCGATAATTATAATTGTCGATCTTCGCTATTATCATAAGATTGTCTAACAAAATCTAATTAATTATTGAATCCTATTTATTTCATTTAAACCCCTCCACATATACATTCATAATTTTCCTCTTCTTCATTCAACTTCTAATTTATTGATTTATCATTATAATTCATTAAAATTCTTAATCTTCTACTCAAGGTTTCATTTTATTTTTTACTTTCAGCTATCAAAGATTGTAATTAATATATTGTTTAGAATCCAATTTAACCATCTAAATCACTTAACTTCTTTTCTTTTATTTTTTAAATCTATTTTAAATTTTACTCTATGTCTTAATTCTTCTTCATTAAATCTTTATTTGTGCTAACAAGCTTTTTGACATATGCCATATAATCCTATTCCTCTAAATCTAATAACTAATTAGTTCTCTCCTTAATCATATCCATAAACCCACTGTATTCTAGAGATATCTCAAAATAAATATTCTCTATTGTTCTCAAGAATTGCTCAAACTTATGACTTATTTATTTTTTAAATTGCCCTTCTATATTATTACACAGTAAATATTGACTATTAAAGATCTAACATATTTTTGTTAACTTACATCATCCAAATATTAAAAAGCATTCAGATATTTATTCTCCAACAATCCCTTCTTTTTTACAACACTCTCTATTCTTAAACTTCTTTGAAGAAACCCTCTCCATGCAATCTCTAAAAAACTAAAAAACTTCTAATGTCTTATCTCTCTCTCAACTAATTCTGAGATAATTTATTTTTAATCTTTTATCGTTTTTTTCAAATAGTCCAATCGTGTTGCTAATGAAACATTTTGAATTTTCAAGACATTCTCTTCAAAAGACTATTTCGAATATTCATTCTCTTATATCTAAGGAACTGTAGGTATATGCAATTATTTTGGCTAAAACATTATATTAAAATTATAATCTACAAAAATCAATAAAATATTTTTTATTATCATTTATATATTGTCAAGATTTTCTATTTATCGAATCTGCAATCCCAACAATATCTTGTTAATAAAATATAAAAAATCATAAATAATAAAACTTTTATCCTTTTTCAACTACCATTTATTCCTACACTTTTTATACGAGACATATTAATTTAAATAAACAATTATTTCACTTTCATATTTACATAATCTAATTTCAAGATATATATAGTAATATATAATGTATCGAGTTTGACGAATAGATTGACTATCTGTACATATTATTTTAATTAATTAATTTAATTTAAAAGTGGTATTCGAAATCTGATCAAAAGAAGTAGAATTCCTTTTCTTAAGCTTTTTTATTTAAAAGTAACTAATTTATAGTATCATGATCGATTTATTGGTATTCTTAAAAGTAAGATGACAAAAATAAATAATTAATTTATTTTAGAAAAAAATATTAATTTAATAAAATTTATGAATTTCACTTTAGGGCTATTAACTTTTTATTGATATTATCAAGCATTAATTAATCTTCTTTTTCAAGAATATTTTTATCCTCTGGTCCATTCTATAAACTATAATTGATAATTACTTAAAGTGATTTTTGAGCATCTAGTAATTTTTAAGCATCTCTCTTTTTTTATCTTTGGTTTTTTAGATAATCAAAAACTTTTGGATTTGGTAAAGAAGTTGCTGATTATTTAATTTCATTATCATTTTTGGGAACCCTTTTTAAAGGTGGAATATTTTTAACATTATAAGTTGCATTTTATTTTAAATAAAAATCTCCTACTTCTCTAGGAGATATTTTAATTGGTAACTTTTCTAAGGGTATTAATTTATGTTTTTTTACATTTTTTTATAATTTCTCTTTACTTACCCCAAAAAACTTATGTTTTGATTGAACTATCTTTGATAAAGATTTATATTTTTAAAAATCAGATTGATGTTTTAAGTTATTTTTCAATAATATTAACTTTTCTTAGAGTTCTTAAGAAATGGTAGGTTAATGATTCTATTTAACTTCATCAATATATTGAGATAATTTATTTAATCTTTATTATTTTTCTTCCTCAATGGCATTTTCAATTCTTTTATATTATTCTTTAGCTTTTTGATAAGAAGATGAATAATATTAGGCTTTGAATTTATTCCATTAAGCCTCTCGTTCTTACCATTAGACTCGACGCTTTTACTATTTCTCAAGATGAATTTAATTAAATTTTTGTTCAAATTAATTAATTTCTTTTGCATCGAAATCGGGATTTTTATTTTAAGCTATAATCTTTTTCCTATCTTATTGTAATTAAATCATATAAGAAGCATCTTGTTCGGCATATTTTAATGCAAGATATTTTTCTTTTTTCTTTTTTTAAAATCTCTTGTTAGCTTCCTCTAATTCTACCTTTCTTTTAGCTTATTATTCTTCTAATAATTTTAAATTTCTTTCAATTTCTTCTCTTTTTTTAGCATTAGTTGTTTATTACAGTTCATTTTTTTTTTATTTTATAATTTATTCTTCTTATTCTATTTTCTTAAATTATTCTTCAATCCTTTTTTTTCTTTATACTTAAATATCATTCCATTCCTGAATCTATTTTTATATAAATTCTTATCTCTATTTTTCTAAACCAGGATCTTATTACCATTTTTCAATAAATTATTTTTATAAATTTATGGAACTTATTTCAATTTCGCTATTTACTAAGTTAGGATTTGATCCAAATACATGGTGTTTTTACTTTCTAATCTTTTTCTTTAAATGTTCTATCTTATCCTCCAGATAAAGTAACTTCTAAAGTAAGTCCTGTCTTATATTTTCAATTTATTATTTTTAATCTATTTAATCTATCCTCAATTATTAAGCCATTTCATCCAATTAAAGAATCTCAGAACTTATTTGTTTTCTCTTTCTCTCTAATTTATCGCAATCTATCTTCATTAATTACTTCTACACCTTTTCAATATTCTTTCTCTCTGCATCATTTTCTACATATTCGTCGTCTTCCTAATGATATACTTCTTTTGCTATTTATATGTTTTGTAAAATTTTATCAAATGATTCCTTTACTATTTTAGAAGCAATCTACTTTGAATTTCCATTTAAATCTTCATTTTAAAATTATTAAGTAAAATACTCACCTATAGATCCAAAATCTTAATGTGGACTAGGAATCATTGATAATGAATCATTTAATTTCTGTAAGGCTTATGCTTATTTTTCTATTTTTGATAACTAAAATTCATTAATAACTTACATTTAGTGAGTCTTAACTTAGAATTTATTATGTAACTGAGTCCTTCACTTCCTTATACTAAATATATATAAAACCCTATTCTTTATTATTTTATTTTATTGTCAATTTCTATGTACCTTCTATTCTCTAAACAATTGAATCTCCTATTAATTAGTACTCCTCATTTGGTTTTTACCAAACTTCAATTCTTATCTCAGAAGTTTTCTTATGTTCCAATACAAATCTGTGATTCCAATTATTTCCTAAAGCTGTTTACAACACTGTGGGTCCACATTTTAACTTTACTTAATAATTTGTTAAATCTGATTCATAATTTATAGCATCAATTATTATTTTCATTATTAAATATACTTAATATAAATTTTATTACAAAATTACCATCATAATAAATTTAATAATATAAAGAATACATCTAGAAATAGTAATCTTCGGATAATCTCGCATAATTTGTTATTAGAAATCACACTAAAAAATTTTGCTTTAAATCTTAATCTCTTCAAAATTAAGATTAGAGCTAAATAAATTAAGAAAATTTTTATAGTCAAAAAAATTTAAAATAAATGATGAAATTGCGATAAATTATGCTATTAGGTATATCTCTATTAATCATAAATTATTTATGTTCTATTGTTTTTGAATATTCAATAATAAGATCTGAAATGCTTAATATAAATCAGCATAAATTATAAATAATTTAGGTATATTTTTAAAGTAGAATTAAGGTGGCTTTTTAAAATAAAGATAAATTAAGTATTTAATTAAATCCACTTGATAATTCTTCATAAAAACATAATCATAATCTATTAAGTATACTTAAAAGGGTTTATAAAAGTAAAAATAGTTGTTTTTTACAAGTTATATTTAAGCTATGTAGATTAAGTGACAGATATAAATTATTAAAGTGATTTTAAGGGAATATAGTTTCTAAATTAAAAAGTATGAATTATAGTTCTGAATATTTGAACATGAAATATATATTATAATATATCTATTATATATATATTAATTTTAACGAATATGATATTCGAATATTCACTATCTTTAAATGATAGAATAAGAAGAGCTCTTACTTAGAAGCATCTAACAAATTAAATACAAAAAATTAAATTGAGAAAGCCTAGACAAGAAATTCATCATTCTGTACAATCGTAATTTCGAAGATTAGAAAATGAGAAATGGACAGAAATATTTTATGAAAATCAAAAAATCCACTAAAACTTAACAAATATAAAATCTGTATTAAATACAACAAGTGACACATCAGACTTTCAAGCATTAAAAAAAACAAATACTTAAAATAAAACAACATGTGCATTACCAAAATTAAAATTACGATGTAATTCCTCATAAAGAGCATGATAATTAAAATACACTTATATAAATATAACAAAAAATCACTTGAATAATTTTGAAAATACAATAATATTCTTTTTAAAATTTATGCTTGGTGCTTTAAAAGAAAACTCTGATTAATCAGATTCTGAAGATGTAATTGATGAATAAACTAATAATTTAATCGGAATTTTCAAGGTTCGTAAATTAATAGATTCTGACAAACAACCAACAGATCCGCAAATAGTAAAAATAAAAGAAGATCTATAATGTCCTATATGTTTAAGTTTATTTGAATAGCCAGTCTATAGTATTTATTTAATTGAACTCAGTTAAGGATTGTAGTCATAGATTTTGTAAGAAATGTATAGAAAAGTGTATAAGACTATAAAGAGACAAATCATGTCCAACCTGCAGAAAAAAAATAGCAACAAGAAGAGACTTAAGAGTTGATGAGGTTGTTACTAAAATACTAAATACTGTAGTTCCTGATATTGAATAATATCGAATATAGGAAGAATTACAAATATAGCAAGATATAAAAAACCATAGTTAACAAAAATAGAAAAATGAGGAAATCTAAAAATTAGTAAGTTAAACAGATACTACTTTATCATGTAATATATAATTATATGCTCAAAATTAATTGATTCATTAGATTGATAAAAATTATATTAGAGCTCCATTAATAACAACAGTGGCAGATATTATTTAGTTAATTGGTCTTAAACTAAATTTACCTGAAGAATTCATATAATACATTGATATTTATATCAATAATGAAATATAGACTAAAAAGGAAAAAACATTAGCATAATTAAACTCTGAGTATTGGGGTAGAAATCAAGATTTTGAAGTTTATAATCCTAATGATTTTCATAGATGGAGCAGTTCAGAATTGAATATTGTCACGAGATAAATACACTATTCTATAGATAGATTTTATTAAGGGTATTTGTGAGTATCAGTTGTAAAAAAATAATTCAAATTCCTTATAATTAATTTCTTTGTTAGACTTCCCAAGTCTTTTATAAAGTAATTTAGTGTCGTCTTTAATATTATAAAGATCAAAAAAGCGTTGAAGCTAAATTAATAAGCTTATTTACATCTTAACGATTGAAGGTGCCCTTTTTATATTGATCAAGTTTGTTAAATAATTGATAAAGATTTGATTCATTTAAAAATTACTTTTTTTTAAGCCTAATTATTTTTTCGTTTTCATTCCATTGATTAATAAGCAATTAAATAAATCCAATTGTTGATTTTGAGAATAATTATGAGATTGTAAATGAGAGAAGACTATTTTTTGCTGGTTTCTTACAAATGTAACTTGAGCTCATATTAGAAGGAGATATAAATTCAGAAATATCTGAATATCTTATAAATCCATCAAAATCTTTATCTAAATAAATAAACAACTCAATCACATCTATATTTTTTAGCTTCAATTATTCTAAAAAATACGCAAATTCATGTTAATTAACTTTTCCTTTATTTTTTAAATCAATAAAATGAAAGAAATCCATAGAATTAAAATCTTTTTATTACTACAATTTTAATTTAATTTCTTCTAAATACATTTCCAATTTTAAAACTTCTAATCCTAAATCAATAAATCTTTAATCATCATTGTAGATAATCTCTGTTATCTTTGTAGTTTAAAGACTTTCTGTTATAGAAGATGCTCTTCTATTAGATGTTAAAATTTTTTTGTTACTAGCAGAAAAATTTCTAGATTAAATTATTTAGCCAGCTTTCGTGCTACTACCAAAGTCATCAATTAATATTTTTGAAGTCTTGGATTACTAAACAACTTATTTTGGTGTCTAATTTTAATTAACAGAATTTTGCTAATCAGACTTTTGGGAAGATTCTAACATTCTTCTAAAGTCATTTAAAGTAATTTATCCTGTTCTTTATAAGTCTATTCGATAAAAAAATGCAATCTATAAATAATTTAAAACAATTACTAACTCTTCTTCATATAATAAGAGACCATTTCTTCTAAAAAACCTATCAAAATCTTTAAAATTAAGGAAATTATTATTGAGGGAATCCATACTTTAAAACATTTAATCTGCATTATAATAATTACTGAGTCTAGTTTTCAATCTTTCTAAGTTGATATTCTCATTATATTCTCTAATATTAAATGTTAGTCATACAAATTGAATAATTAAGCTAATGTATAATCGATTTATTTTTCAACAGCAGCTTTTGTCGGTTATTTCATAGCAGTGATCTCTCTTAATTCACCATCGGTTTTTGGTAAAATAATATTGAGAAAACTTAAAATTAGAAAAAATAAAAAATACTCTTGATAATTAAGAAATTCTTTAAAAAATGATTTAGTAAACAATGTAGTAAGTTCTTATGCAAAAAAATCATTTTCTTTCAATAGTTATACTATTTGTTCAGGTTTAATCTAATTGGTATTCGTTGAATCTAATCTAGGTGTTGCTACATTAATTACCTTTTGAAACAAGCGTATGGATTGAAACTTGTTTTTCTGCATAATTATATTCTTATTTATTCAGCCTTCCTCTCAGTCAGACTTATTTAATTTATGATCTCGCATAATAGTTATTATGCATCTTTTGAAATGCTATAGGCCATTTTACTGTTAATAATAATTATAATTTAATAATAAATAAATTTACTAGAATAATTATTAATCACTAGTCATTTCCTAAGGCTTTATCTAGTGTATTAAGTTAGGTATCATATTAATATATATGGTAAATAAAATAAATTAAAATAAATTTTTGATTAACAAAGAATGTTCTTAGTTGATGAAATAAATCATTCATTTATCGATGAAAACTAATATTAATGTTAATTTTGACTTAATAAATTATAATTCTATTAAACTTATAATAATTATCTTGGTAAATTTTTAATTAGGAAATACTAATTTTTAATTAGAATAATAATTACAAAAATCTTTACTTTCTAGATCTAATATTTTTATAATAAAGTATATTTTTTACAAATATTAAAGAAATAATCTAAAATTAAAGTTTGAGAAGAAACTTTGAACGGATTTTAATTGAAAGATTCCTATTATGTAATAATTAAATCTGCTTAATAAAAATAATCAAATAAAAATATTAAAATTATCATAATGGATGACTCTAAAAAATAGTATAGCAAAATCAAAAATGAATTGAGAGAATAAATTATTCACAAGATCCTAAATGAAAAAAAACCGATTGTTGATGTAATCTAATATTTTATTAATAAGGTGGCATAAGAACATAACATTTTACAATCTACTTGTAAATCTATAATCAACACATATATGAGAGAAGGTAGGGTTGGAAAAAAAGAAAGTAGAGTAAGAAAACTAAAAAAAGTTATGAAGACTTACGAAGTTGTACTAAACCCATTATATCCATAAATGTCTACAATAACTCTTTCTCAAAAAGTAGAAAATTGTGTTGAAAAATCAAAGAAAGGCTTAAAAGAGGAAAATAATGAAAGTGAAAAATTTACTGAAGAATAATCGTAAAACAATTTCTGTATGATATAATAATGGTGTGAACAAATCCAAAAATAAATATTTTTACTTTCTCATTCTAATTAATTCTTTTAAAGCTAGGCAACTTTGACACAGAAATGACATATTAAATAAATTTCAATACATCATATGATAATTAATTTTATAGTAATAATATAGAATATCATTTCATTTAAGTTTAAGTTGTTTTTTCAAAACATCAATTTGTTCTTCAGATGTTAAATCCAATTTTGAGATATCTTTTCATATAAACTCATTGATTTAACCATTTTTATTAAATATAATTTTTGATTTAAGTTATGAATTATAGTTAATAAATCTTATTATTGTTGTCTTTGATATAAATACCATTTAATTAACTCAATATTTAATACTAACCAATAGATTTCATTTATCCATTGATACTTATTTTAATAGTTCTTAAACTATTTTCAGATTCAAAAGTATCTTTTATATTTTAATAAATAAAATATTTATTTTTGAATTGAATATCGATAACAATTATTACAGGTTTTACTTATAGAAAGACTATGTTTGTTCGTAATAGAACGAGGAAGGTTTTATTATCTAAAAAAAAATTTAATAAGTAAATATCAATTATTTTAACAGAACAAAGTAAATACTATAGGTTTATCTCAAACATTTAGTTATTTAAGATTCACCAATCGACAATCTTTATTTTTATTTTTATAGCCTAAAAATATTCATCATTTTGCAACTCTAATCACTTTAATTGCATAAATTCTATTTTTTCTTTTTGTTTAATATTTAATTTTAGAATATATACTCTGAATCCAAAAAAAACTATATATTAATCCAATATATTTGGAGTTCTTTTTGTAAATTATTATTCAATCATTTCTTGAATAGCTTTCAATCAAAAATTAAAATCTGATCATTTAATTATGATAATAATAATAAAACTTTATCAATCACTAGAAATGATGAGTTCTCTTTTTTTTATGATTTATAATAGGAATCATAAATTTATATTTAGTATTAAATATTTTGATGGTGCTTTCCGTTACTTTTATCTTGCTTGCTGAATTTTAATCAATTAATCTAGTTGGCAGACCTACTATCGAAATTATTATTTATAATGATATATCAACATAATATAATATCCATAATATCTCAGAACTATATTTAACCATTACTTAAATTGAATTTGCTTGGATCAAAAGGTTATCCTTTGAATGGACTTCCTTCAGCATCCCAAGCTTTCTTTAAGATCTCTAATTGTTATTCTTCTTCTGTTGTTGGCAATCCTTATTATTTCCTTTGTTGATCATACATTATCTTTCTAATTGCACCCTAAGTTTCAGAATCAAAATCTTCTAATGGTTTTGTGTTCTCAACTTTTGTTGCGTCAATTTCTTAATCACCTTAGATTACTGTTTTCCAAATATTTTCCTATCCTTTCTCTAGAGTTATTGTTAACAGATTGTCCTCTATAGACCACACTGACTCGTCACATTTCACCTTATCATATAATTTTCCATCAACTACCACACTATCTTTAACTTTAACTGTCAATGTATTTGCTGTTATTGTTACTTTTATCTATTTGATAAAATCTCTAATAATATATATACATTTTTTTTATTAGATCCTTCTGGAACTTTCATAGTTACTACAACATCATTTCCAGATTAACTCCATGAATATTTCTCCGTCTAACCTCCATTATATGTATTGATATATGGATCTATTTTCTATTTATGAGTAAAACTCTCATGATTTTATTGATTTTGCTCTTATTTTATTTTCACATCCTTTTAATCCTAAATCTCTTTTTATTCACCTTATTTTTCCTATTAGGTTTGGCTTTAACTTTCTTTTTTTAAAACTTCCTATTCCTTTTGTTTCTCTTACAATTCCTTTTATTTTTTCTAATATATTTCCAATTTATCTTTATATTCTTAGGCAGACTTCTTTTTATGTACTTTATAATGTTCGTCTTAATATTTTTTAAATACATTTCCTAACATATTTAATGCTACTCCAGGTGGAAATCCCATCTTATCCCCAGGATCACCTTAGATTATTTTAAAATTTATTACATTCATAAAAATAATCTGTTCTTCTTAATAGAAAACTAAACAATGAATTTAACAATCCTTCTATTCCTCCAGTTTCTTTTGCAATTAAAAAGAAATGTTCGTCAAATCTATCCACCATTATTATTGAAAAAATAATTTATTTAATTATTCAAATTTAATTATATAATCCTTTAATCATCTTCTCAATTTAGGTCTTCAAAAAGAACTGTAAATTTTTTAGCCTAAGCACAAGTAATATCTCATCAATATTATCCAATTTCAAGCCTTTGCAAATCATTAGATTTCAATTTCTGAACAATTAAGTGATCCATATGAATAAATGCAAAAGCTTGTCGTTATAGTTTTCTAATTATTTTGATGAAATTAGTGTGATTAGATAAGAGTTATTTCTTAACAAATTTAAGAATTTCAAAATGAAATATCCATAACATATCTAATGATATTATAATATAGTAATAGATTAATAAATTTTTATCTGAATTTAAGAAAGTTTTTTAAAGAAATATTTACAATGCTTCTTTCATAAAAAAAAGAAGAAGAAATAATCATTCATAAACAGAATTTAGATTTGATTAATAAATTAATTCCGTGTAAAAAATAATTTATGCCATAGAAATATAAATTATAAAAATATTTAATTCGAAAATGTTTAACATATTCTATATGATGATATTATAGATGGCTGCAGCTGGGTTTAATATATCTAAAATTACTCCTTTATTGTTGATTTATAGGTATCATGGAGAGTGGGAATCATAGACATAAAATGTTTAAATTTACCTTCCTATAATAGCCATTTAATTATTTAGAATAGACAAAAGGGGAAACATTTTTATAATTTAACCCATTACCAAATTCAACATAAAAAGATTTGTCCGATATTAAAATAGGTTCGATTCATGTTGCCTATCTTGATCCTACTTATGTGGATGAAAAAATAGTTACAGCTTAATTTAATATTAGTGATTTGGATGAAACAACTTTGTAATGATAAATAAGTATTTTAGGGCATGGTAAGGAAAAACAGATTTTGTTTATTATAAATTCTACAAATAAAAGGGAGGATATAGTAATGTGACGTGCAAAATAGATTATAACATACAATTATATTATCATGAAGGTATTTGGCATTCTAATAAATTAAAGATGAAGCAGATTATAAAAAAATAGATTTTACTATGAAATTGATAAGTGAAGAGAATGAGGATAATGATTAAAAAGATTGCAACATACACATATATTCATCTTATGAGCATTTTTAATCAAATAAATATAAATAAGTACTATTCTACAGTGTTATGTTAAATATTTTATGTGCAATTCAATATTTAAGTGTTACAAGATTGATAGATAGTATTTTGAGAGATGATGAGAATTCTTTGGTTTAAAGAGTAAAATTCTATGTTATATTTTTTTTATAGGTTTCAATATTTTGTATAGGTTTTGTGACAATATATGATACATTTTTAGCTTTTAAGAATTTAACCTTTGCTTTTGCTGAACCTGTATATTTCTATATTTAAATATCTAGTATTTTTAATACTTCATTCTACCTGCATTTTTTTATTTTATGCTTACAATGAACTGTGATTTAAAGTTATTATGGATTGTTTGCAGAATAAGATTTTAAGAATAATTCTTAGATTAACAAAGTTAAAGACAATTTTTAACAAAGTTCTTTATTATATATTGTACAAATTCATTTTTTACATGTTAGATGTTTCAGTGTTAACTTTATTTTTGCTATTACAAGAATACGAATTGTATAATTCATTTTTATTGGTCATTGGATTCTTTATGACTCCACAAATAATTCATAATATTAGATTAGGAACAAATCCAAAATTTATACCAGAATACATCTTTGGATTTTTATCAATTAATGTCGCAGTTCCTGTAAATTTATTTAATAATTTAGTTATATTTTAGAGGATTTCCAGATAACTTTCGAAGATTAAAACCTTCATTAGAATTTTGTATTTCTTGGGCTTTAATTTATATACTTTAAATATTGATTTTATACATCTAATATAAAATGGGTCCAAGAAAGATCATTCCTAAATGCTTATTACCAAAATAATACAATTATTATTAAGATTATAAACCATAAGAATTAGAAGATTGTGTAATATGTTTGTTACATTTGATGATTGAGCCTAATTAATCAGAATAAGATTTAGACAGAATGCTTGTCAGTAAATCTTTGATGATAACTCCTTGTGGACATAAATTTCATCCTTCTTGTTTGAAAAATTGGATGGAAGTTAAATTAACTTGTCCTACTTGTAGAAATACTATTCCTCCAATTTGTGAATGAATTGACACATATTATCGTTATATATATTTAATAAATTTTTAAAAAAATGTTAATATATAAATGAAGTTGATAATTTGTTTTATTTTTGTATGATCAGTTTTGTCAAAAAAAATCTAATAAATATTTTTAAAAACTATTATTATTAAAAAATGTCACTATGATGCCATTACTAAATTAGCCATTCCAGCTGTGATCAAATTCATCGATAATTTGGCTTTTTCTTTTTTTACAATTTTCAATTAAAGGGATACTTTATCAAGTTCCTCATTTTTACTTTTCAAATTCTCTTATAACTCATTTATTATCTTTTCATATTCTTCATTTTTACTATTGAAAGTTGATTATAAAAATTGTTGAAGATTATCGAATTCTTAAGTTTTTAACTATAACGATTAGTTTAATTCATTAATTTCTTGTTGCTTTTGTTTAAGTCCAGTTTCATAATCTCTTAGACCTAATTAACATGCTTACAATTATATTAATTATTGTTGGAGCATTTAATTTTTAATTTTTAAAGATTCAACTTCTGTTTGTTTTTCTGTTATGGTCATACTTTTACTATCTAATTCTAAAACTAATTATTTATATTCATATTAATCTTTAACATTTATCTAAATAAACAGAGTATGAATACTTTAATAGGAGATTATTGATTAACAAGTTTTGCTTTTTCAAATTATTATTCAATTTATTTGATTTTATTTTATAGATCTTTTATAACATTTTAGGATTAAGATTCTTTTTATACTAATTAATTAATCTTTTATTCCAATTATTAAATGTTTTATTTTTAAAAAGAGATTTAAGAGATGGATTCATCATTCTCTTTTTATTTTTATTCTAAAATTGAGCTAATTTAATCCTGTTAATCTTTTATAGTTTTTTCGTATTTTAAATTCATATTTTTGAGTGATTCAAAATTTGAAGTTATCTAAAAGAGTTCATCCTACTTGTACTCCAATTACTTTTCTAAGATCTCAATATCATTTTTTGATTTTTTATTGATCTAGAGTTATTCAAAAAATTATTATTCTTGGTTTTTCCATTATGAAATTTCTTCATTTAACTAAATATTTTGGGTCAAAAGTAATTTATTTTATTCGTTAAGATTAGTGTTTTCTTAGGAGAGTACAATAACTTTTTATTCTAAGTTTTATAATTTCTCTGAATATTATTGGACAACAGCATCTTATTCATTCATTAAAGTTTCGATAAGAGCTTCATAATTTTTTTTTGGAGGTATTGTTTTGCTCCATTATTGGCTAAGTGAAACACTTGAGCTTACATTGCTTCTGGATGAACGAAATGGTTCAACGCAACTTGCACCTTGTTATAATTGTACAGTTTTAGGAGTAGTATTTTTGAATTCTTAGACAAAACTATATTAAGGATGGATATATGTAGTTTTATGGTGTTTGAAGGGACTCTCCTAAGTTTTAATTTCTCTTAATGAATCAAGTTTTGCTATTAGACAAGATGCATCTCTACGTTTTTATTTCGATCATTATAAATACTTATTGTTTTAGGTTTATTCATCAACTTTAGATTTAAATATCGAAGGTCTTATTGTGGTCATTGACTTATTGCCTTATCTCAACGGAACCAAAGGAATCGATTATAATGACTATTTTTGTATCTAAGAGTTGGTTAACTGTTGTGACATCAAAGAAGCCGCTTCACATTAGATTAATCATTTTACAGATGATTTAAGATTTATAAGAGTTTTCAAGAGGATTGCTAACATATGTCTTCATATTTTTAATTATCACATGATTTTCTTCATATAAGAATAAATTAAAATATCCCCTATTCAAACATAACCCCATTATTTTTTCTAATTTATATTTTATTGACACAAAATCTATTTCAATACATTGACATTAATGTTCCTCGAAAAATAATAAGTTCTGGTATTTTCTGGCCAGTGCAGTTTCAATAAAAATTCTTCTATAAATTTAATTTGCGAATTAATATGAATTCCTAAATAAGATAAAGACCTCCCTTACCTAAATTTGATTGGAAAATTATAAATATACAAAAAATTGAAGAAACAAAGTAGAAACCAGAACTACAGAAATCTGACAAACGAAGACTCAAATAAGTGTGTCTATTAATTGAAGAAATGCTCAAAAAGCTCTCACAAGTTGATTTTTAATTCTTAAATAATTTAAACCAAGAAAACATTAAACAAAAGTGTTTGGAGATACTTGATAATGAATTGATAGAGAAAGTAAAATCAAAAAAATATTAATCAATAGCTTGTGCATTGATTATATAATCTTTAAGAATTTTACTCATCCCATTAAGAATCAAAGAAGTAACTTAAATAATTGATGTGGATGAAAAGTAAGTACGCAAGATCTTGATTCAAATCAATCAATCCAAACCATTTAATGAAGATGCCTTCACTATTGCTTTTATGGCTAGAATTTGTACTTGCATAGGTTTTAATCAGAAATTCTAAACGTTATGCAGATTCTTTTATTCACATTTAAAAAATTTAAAGTTAGTCTAAGGAGAACATGAGCATGTGGTTGCCTCAGTGTTAGTAAAGTTGACTGGAGATTTTATTTTCAAAGCAAAAGGAGGTATCAATTTAAATGCTGTGTCAGAAATTGCTGGGTGTTGTGAGGTTTCTCTTAAAAATCTTTTATAAAAATTAATACCATATTATTAAACAATGTAAGAATCAGCTTTTGAATTTTATCAGAGAACCAAATGAAAGTAAAAATGCTGATTCAAAATTTATTAATTAATAATAATTAGGCTTTATATTGCAAATTATTAATTCATTTTTAATTAATTTCTTAATCACGATGATGATATCATCTGATTTAATAATTTGCTTAATTTATAATATATCATAATATTAAACGATTAGAGTATCTCCAATCCTGAGTTTCGTTATCTACTCTTCATTAAAAGGATAAACAATTAACATAAATGATTAAATACATTTTTTACAGATGACCCATAAATATATATATTGTTCAAGAGATAATTTCTCCAAGAAATCTTTTTGGTTTGTTAAGATAATAAGATAAGATCTCCAATCTTATTGGTAATTCTATCCCTAATGATATAGTCTATGTAATAGCTATAGAAAATAGAGTCAGAATATGTTTAATGATATAATTGATAATTTAGACAAATAATTGTTAAATGTTTTAACAATTGCTTCATTCAACTTCAGCAAACTAAGAGTAATCTTCCAAAAATTGAACATCTTCACCCAAAGGATCATATTTCTCAATTATAATAGTATCACCAACTCTTAATTTCTTTCTATTTGCTTCGTTTATGATGACGCATCTAAAAATGATGTAATCAAATTGATATTTACCCAGCTGAACATCCATCAACAGGTGGTTCTGTCCAATCTCCATTTTGACAGCATTAGCAACCGTGAATAAAGATTTCGCTTCTGCCACACATTGTTGATTCATCAACTGCTTCAATCCAAAAAGAACAAGGTCTGTCAACAGGAGGATTATGCATAGTGTTTTTGCATAATGTAATTTTATATGTTGTAGCTGGAGCAGGACCTTTGTTCTTTATACATTAGGAAGCTGGATCATTACGATACTTCATGTTCATATAACATAATATACTTATCCAGAACCAGAGTATCCAAATGTTTTAATTGCTGAGTCACCACTGCCACCAACAAAACGACCTGTATTTGTATAATAGTGATAAGTCATTGCTGCTCTAGTCTTTAAATCTTAGCAACATGTTTATCCACAAGATCCAGCTAAAGTTGCTGCAATTAAACAAGAAATTATATAAAATTTCATTATTTTATTAATAAAATTTGGGAAACAATTTACATATGTTTTTATATACTTTAATTTCTTAATAATATTTTGAGTTATAATTAATTATAATATTTGGAAAAATAGTGAATATTATAATTGAATTCATTTTTTAGTAAATTTTAGTTTCATAATTTATGATCCAGGTTTTGGAGAATTAAGAGTAGATAAGTGTTTATATGATTAAGGTCTTAAAGATTAAATGGCAGGTTCTATGGTGCGATCTTCTCCAACATTATCAAATTAGCATTTTGAAAATTCATCATCTGCTGATTCTTCTTAGATTGATTCTGAGTTCTATTTGTTATGCTAAGATTTCTTAAACCTACTAACTTATGTTTAGTATTATTGTTGTTATTGAGGATGAGATTCTTGGAATTAAATATGAAACAAAGGATATGATAAATCTTTTTCATTATATCCGTTTGCTTGAATCAGTCTACGGAATAATTATTTAAATTTTTCATATTCCTGTGGAAAATCATTTGCATTACTTGTCTTAACTAAGTTTAGAAAATGAATAAATTCAATAGGAGCTTGTTTAAAGATGATTTCAGGAACCATTTATAATTTTATATTTTCCAATTTCTTAAGTTTGAGTCCTTTGTTTTCTGCTTTAACTTTAAAAATCTTTGAATTGGTTGCATAAATAAGTAAGATGTAAGCAAGTGATTCAAGATCGTCTTTGGGTGTTGGATCTAACATTATGATTGATAGTTGTTACATTAATTAAAATGCTGATTAATACTTGAATATTTATTGAGGAATAGTTTGCTTGAGACTGATTTGGAGTTTTCAACACAGCAGATTGATCCATGTTACAACTTAAACTTACTTGCGAATTTGAAATCGCTTAACAAAATTTCATTACCACTGGTTGAAAGCAACAGTTTTTTTGGTCGAATGTTTCTATGAACGATTTAATGTTTGTGGATGATTTCTAAACAAGTTAACTAAAATTTAGGATCTTAAATACTGTTTATATTGCTATTAGACACAGTATTGGCAAAGGAATGCTCTTGGACAAATATTTGTATATCAATTTTATTGAAGGACCATGTCTTTACAGAATTTGAAAGTGATATTTTTAACCATTTATAATCTATTCTCCATAATTAATTAGAATAGGAATGCAATTAGCTTATATATTATTATTTACAATGTATACCATCCTTTAATCTTAATAAGAATTACAGTTCTGGAATTATCTCATTTTGCTAAGCTTATCTGAAAATAATTCAAAAATTCATACTTTTTCATCTTTATTAAGTAAAACTTATCTTTACAATTAGTTTAGTTGAAATCATCTTACTATTCTTTGTTGATAGCTAGCTATCTTTTAAATTCAATTTCTATTACCAAGATAAATGTTGTATTATTTTCCTTTGTAAATATTTTTGATTATGCTATATTTATGATCAATTATTATAGAAGTCGTAGTCTCAGTAGTACTTTTAGTTTAGGATGTATTAAGCATTTAAATAAAAATTAAATAATCAGAATGTTTATGAAAATTTCTAACAATCGAGTGTTAATTATATCAACAATGACAACGATTAGTAATTACTCTTACTGTTTCTTAAGATTTGATAAAGAAGTAAAATAAAATATAATTAATCTTCTTTTTAAGTAAGATATGTTTATAATAATCTTTAAATTTTTATTAAAATAGATATTCGAAATGGAAATATTAAATGGCTCAAATAATTGTTCAGAACAAATGAGAATTACATAATTTATTGGATATAGAAAATTAAAATATAATTTCTTTTATAAAAATGGATTTTTAGCACCACACAAATAGTACAAGGTAATTGAGAATTTTATTGAAAAAAGCATAAGCGGATCATCATCACCAAGTTCCAAGAGAGGAGTTTAAGAATTTTATTATGATATCTTTTAAGATAAGAAATAAAAAAAGAGTAAGTAAGTTGGTTAGAGAAGTGGTTCTATAGTTTTGGGATCAGTGAAGGAAGTATCAGAAGATATAGAAGATTATCTTGTAAATTTAACAGAATATTATAGATCTCAAGGATACCTCATATATAAATATAAAATGATAAGTTTGAGTTTAGACAAAATATTAGTTAAAGAGATAGGTCATCACCTTTACTTATTAGAAAATAAGAATATAAAATGAGAAGAGCATCTTTGAGTCCTCATGGAAGCAATGCGTTATAAAAAGTTGAGGAAGTGAATGGAGATGACGATGAACTGAAGAATAAATGTATCTTTAAACTAGGATTGATATTGGATAAGAACGAATTTAATGATAAATAGAAAAGATCCTCAATAGTTAAAGAAAGAACTAATCATGATGTAATCCAAATTTATCGAGATGTAGCCAAATTTGTCAATACTTGAAGATGCTTAGGAAAATGTTAAAGATTAGCATACATTTGTTAATCCAACTTTGAAATTGAAGGTGGATGAAGTAGATTTTACTTAGGACAAAAAATAATGGGCCCCTGAAGAATTGATAGAAATAATTGAAGAAGAAAAACCAGACACAATCATTAATGTCAAAGAAAAAGAAATGTTTTAAAAAGGTAGACAATTAATGTAAAATAGTAAAAAAAATATTACATGAAGAAAGAGATTTTTTGAAGAAAATATTAAAAGGAGATATGATTGAATAGGAAGATATCAAAAAAAAGTAAGAGTATTAAATGCAAATTGGAGAGGCATTTTGGAATCAATTAATATAAGAAGCAGAAGAACAAGTTAATAGTGATGAAGATCATTAATGATTATTCTTTATTATTATTATTAAATATTTTTATAAATAAATAAAACAGAAAATTAATTTCAAAAATTATGAGCTAATTTAGTATCATTAGATAAGGTTTTAATGTGACTCAAATACACAAAGACACTATTTATGATGTTTTTTTAAGAAGTTAAAATTAAAAGGTGTTTGTTAATTAAGCAGAATTCATTAGAAATCAATTAAATCAGATTTTTGGTCCATAATGGGTTGTTTTTTTATGGGAAATAGGATTAAATTATGACTATTCATATTTTAACAAAGAAGAATATGTTTTTGAATTTGAATGCCAAAATAAACGATGTCTTATCTTGAAATGGAATTTTGTTCATTAAGAATATTAACCTCTAGAGTATTTATTATGATAATCAATTTTAGAGTTAAATATTTAAGCCAAATGATGTGAATTTGAATTTATATTAATGTATATATTTATATATACTTGCTACTACGATACTAAATCATTAAAAATAAGGATCTTCTAATAACTAAGTTGCATTTAATCTTTTGTTTGTATCTCTAGTGAGCATTTTAAGAATTAAAGCTTTAGCTGGTCCATCATACTTCATTTTAATTCTAATATGAAGATTAAAATATGTAATACTCTTTAGTTTCTATCTAATTAAATAGTTCTAACATGATATCACTTTAGAATGGCAATCTTAGCTCAACCATACAATAAAGAACTACTCCTAAACTCCAAACATCTGCCAAATGGCCGCTATAACCTGGAATCTCACTTTTTTTATTTTCTCTTAAACATTCTGGAGCAACAAATTAGAAAGTTCCTTCAGTCCCTTTAACTCTATCATTTTGTGGATTCATTTATTGCGCTGAACCGAAATCGCATATTTTAATCTAATGATTTTTTGTCAATAAAATATTATGAGGTTTAATATCTCTATGTGCTACATATTGTTATTAAAGATATTGTAATCCTGTCAACATTTGTTTTGCATAATCTTTGAAAGTCAATTCATCGAATTTCCATTATGCTGTGAATATTTCTTATTTGCTTTCCCATTTCAAAATTTATCCCATTTCTGCATATTCTAATACTACATATAATTTCTCTCTTTCATCATCATCATATATCTCAATCATTTTAATTATGTTTGCATGATCCAATTTCTAATGTATTTCTATTTCTCTATACACTTCATCTAATAAAGAAACATACTTTGTTGCTAAAAATTAAAAACTTAAATTTTTACTTCCATTAGGATTCTTGTACATTTTATTCTTCTTTTTTAGAATAAACTTATTAAACTTTTTTATTGCATATTCATTATTATCTTTTATTGCTAATTTTATTTTCCCATATGAACCTTCCCCAATTATTTTCATCACTTTATAACCATTTATTATTTTCTTTTTCTTAAAAATTCATTATAATATTTTATTACATCGTTAGGATCCCTCTGATAAACAATCTCTTTGCTTTTATATATTTTACATTACTTATTCATTTAAATTAAATAAATTAATCAAACGAAGATCATTCTGGAAGATAATTCAAATATCATTAATAATTAGTTTCATCAATTAAAATATTTTAGAGAATAATTGCAATTATATAAAAATCATAACCAATTAATAATTTTACACCTATATTAAAATATTGTTGTTGGAAATTTATATAAAACAGCATCAACAATCACATGTAGAATTTAATAATTATAAATCCTCAAAATTAATTTACCAAATATAAAATATACTTAAACTTAATAAATTATTCTTGTTGTTAGATGATATCTATAAATAATTGTATATTTAAGTTCTAAAAAAGATATTTTTTTCAATTTTATACTTATATGTAGTGTTGATTGTTAATTATAATTCATT
Organism: Paramecium sexaurelia; assembly: GCA_000733375.1. Taxonomy (NCBI): domain Eukaryota; phylum Ciliophora; class Oligohymenophorea; order Peniculida; family Parameciidae; genus Paramecium; species Paramecium sexaurelia. Next base: position 264,378 of record JPFM01000093.1, on the reverse strand, counting down.
ATTTGATTCCGAGCATTTATTGAAATATTTTATTTTAAAAGAAATTAGATATATTTTTTAAGAGAGATATCAACTAGAACTAAAAATGAAGAAAATTGATAAATAACTATTTTAATAAATTAAAAATTGCTTTTTTATTAATGAATTCAAAATTTTCATAATTTGATGGTATTTTCTAACTTTTATTTACATAAACAAAGTTCATTTTCTAAATACTGGGTCTGTTCTAGTAATTATGTTCTTTCTATGTTCAATATTTCACATTTTTAATTTAAGTGAGAAATTTTATCTAAAAAAATTATCATTTATACTCACCTTCTTATTGAGAAAGTCTTAGTTCAAAAATATCTATAATATCATGTTATGGCACTGTAATATAATGGTTAATTATTTATTTCAAAGGATTTAATGAGATTTGGAAATCTATTTTTAATTGAGATAGACTTTGTTTTAAAGAGATGTTTTCTATTTTTAATTATTGTATTTACTCTAACAACTGGCTATAATTGTTCAATTGTTAGTATTTTTATTGAATACTCTATTAATAATAATTAAAACAATACGTTTAAAGTATTGACTCTACTCAGTTTAAGTGAAATATTTTCTTAAGTTAGATAATCCACCTTTTTTGTCAATTCTATGATTTATTACTATAAATTTTGAATAACACTTCTCTCTGATTGCAAGACAGGGGCTGATTTTTAATGTTTTTCTCGTTTCTAATTTTTACAGAATTAAGAGAGCACTAACTAGTAACTGGTTGGTGAATGATCAATCTTTTTGTATGATTATTACGATGATTATTTTGAAGATGCAGCTATAAATGTAAATCTAAAGTACTCGATGGTATGTTTCGTATTCTGTTATCCGACATAAATATAAATGATGTAAAATTAATAATTTTTGTCATTGCAGTTTTGGATACTCTATATACATTCAAAAAAATATTAAAAAAATCTATATTTATTAAGTACATCTCAAGAATGCATTCAACCTGCAATACTTCCCCCAATGATGATAATACTTAAACTAAATTATATCAATATTATCATTAAAACGAGAAATTTATGATTTATTTTTTTTAATGAATAAACCATAAAAAATCGTTTATTGTCTTTCTGAATTTTGAAAAGATTAAGAAAAATTTATTAAAAAAATATTGACAGAATTTTTACATTATTTTATATAAATTTTGAATAATTGTAAAATAGTTCTGAATTTAAATAATATGGTCATTCAAATATGATGTTTTATTATCTCTTTAAAAAAATTAGGAGTATTTTCTTTACATTTCATGTATCTATAGATGATTATAAATTAAATTAATTGAAAATGATTGAAGAAAAAATTATTTAGAATAAACAAAAAATAATTATTGTAGTTTATTATTATTAAATCAGCAATTAAACAATATTAATTGTTAATAAGATTATGACTTTAATTGATTTGGAAATATGCTTAATTGATATTAAGAAATATAAAAAACTATGATTAGTTGGATCATGAGAAATAACATATTTTATAACTCAATTTTGTATGAATATGTATAAAGATATTAAAATGTAGAATATATGAATTATAATTCTCTGAGTTCTGATTTTCATAAAAATAAATTCATATCCAATCACCAGGAAATCGTTTCACTTAATAGTTAGATGTAAACCCATTATTTTAATATAAGAGAATTAAATGATAAAAAATTACATTTCAACCATTCATATGTGGTAATACAATTAACTAATCTCTCAAAGTTGGGAGGATGAAAAGCAATCAGAACTTAAAAAAAAGAATTAGGAGGAGGCAATAAAATATCCAAAAGATTTATGAAAAGCAAATACTTGAAAAAAAATGCAAAATTTTAAAGTAATACAGAAATTTATGTCCGACTTCTCAACTTATGTATGATTGTTTTTATTGGGATTGCATGGTCAAAATAAACTTATTTATTTTCTTAGATAATTTAAACAAATTTAATACTAATTAAATATAAAATAAATGAATAATTTTGAATTTTTGAAATATTTTACAATGACTATAAAATCAATGAATCAGTTAATTTGAGTGTTTCCTCCGTACTTGAACATGCTCTAATCTAAATATAATTATGATAGAATTTACAATGTATCATCATCATCATTCTACTCTTCCATTTGAAGGAATTGTGTGCTTAATTATGTTAGATTATAGATCAACAATTTATGATTATTTAGTATAGATGATATTGGGAGAATTGTCATTTGTTTTGAAATTTGTTTCATCACAAGAGGTTTTCTTATAAAATTAGTTGCTAATCTCAAAAGCATTATTAATATTAATGGAATAATTTCTTAACGAATTTGAATAATATTGTAGAAATATTGGAATTTTAGAACAAGAATAGCAATTTGAAGATAAAGAAGATGAACTAGGCTAAATATTATTTAAATTCATACTCAAATAGAACAAAGAATCTTTAATGTAATTATCAAATAGAATTGCTAAACTTTGGTTGGATTAGTAGAATTATAAGCCTGTTCAACCTAATAGTGCTAAATAAAATACGAAGAGAAGCAAACATAGCCAATCTACTCCATAGGAATCTATGAAAAGTATAATAAATAGCAATATTTAATCAACAAATTATTTATATGATCAATATATATAAAAAGAGGAAAACTAAATTCTAAAATCTTAAAAGATTATTGAATAATAATTGAAAGAATGTACATTTTAACCTTAAATATTAAAAAAGAGTTAGTTACTTGATACAAATATTCCAGTTCATGATAGATTAGCTAAATTTGGTACTGATCAAAAACTGAAACAATAAATTAGCGCAGAAATAAAAAATAAAAGTGATCTAAAATAATGTACATTTCGACCCCAAATCAATCATAAAGCTTCAAAGACTTTAGAAGGTGATCCATTCTCTAGATTATATGTGAATGCATTATCATAAAGATAATCTAAACCTTAAAGTTAGGAAAGGATTTATTCTCATAAACCTTAACTGATAAGTTAACCACTTTAATAACAAGGTTATCTCACTATTCCAGTAGAGTAACGTTTATATAATAACTTTTTTGAATAGTAATAATCACTTGTTTAGTAACAAGAAGTTGAGAAATTAGCAGAACTTTAAGAATGCACATTCACTCCTATGATTAATTAATATGCTTCAATTACAAATGCGGTTGAAAACAAATCAAAAGTTTTTGAAAGGTTATACAATAAATCTGCAACACAAAAATCAAATTCAGAATTAAGAGATTAAACTCTTAATCGTTTTTCAAGTAGCAAATAATCTGAATAAATTATCAGAAATGCGAGTTTTGATAAATCTAAATATGTATCCTAATTTTAGATTGAATAATCTCCATATGATAGATTGCATGAAGAATATAAAAGAATTTAAAAAAAGAAAAAAGTAATTGAAAATTAAGTTTTCTCAAGTCTTCCATTTAAACCTAAAATTAATAAAAAATGAAAATTATTTGTTTAATTTCCTATAAATAACATTCATGTAAAATTGACTTCAGAAACTAATTTTTCTTTAGTGAAAATTTTGATTTTTAAATCTTCTTAGCTTAAGAATTCAAGTGGAAATTAAACTGCATGACCAACAATTTATTAAGATAATTAATCATATTATGAAAGGTCTCCGGATGATTTAAACTAAAATTATATAATTATTTTACATTTTAATAATCAATTAATGATTTAATATTATCATCAGGATAACAAGCAAATACTTTTCTATAAATTAATGTATTTTTGGCAGTATGATATCTAATTTTTTCTTATAATTGTTAACTTAAAGGATCGATTACTTCATCATATGATAATCCAAAATGTTCCATATAAAGGGAAGTTCTCAATTCCTATGCAAAAATTGATCTTCCAACAGTTTCTCCACACATCATAGTTTACTTTTTTTTATTATCATAAATAACAATTGCAACCTCTGAATCTCTATTTCCAACAAGACTTCTATCATTAATATTTGCTGAACCTATAAGAGCATATTCATCATCAACAATCATAAGTTTAGAATGTATATAAATTTATTCTGTTTTAGGTACATCCAATATCTTACAATGTGTTCTTAATGAATAAAATTCAATATATTAACTAGGATCTGGTATATTAGTGTCTTTTCGAAGTATTTCAAGAATGGAATTACCTCCTCTACTAATTGTTAAATATTCCCAATGTAATTAAATTTTTAAAACTGGAGAATCCTTGTCAATTTCTCCTGCAAAACCAGGTAACAGTGGTATAAACACAATTACTTTAAACTTTTCTTTTTATAACGCAGCCTTTTTAATCCTTTGAACTAACGCTAAGGCAACCTTATTCTCTAGAATTCCATTATTGTCTGAAACAGCACTAATAAAGAATTAATTTTCAATATAAATAAAATGTTGAGCTTCTGATATCAAATGTGTATAAGCAATTTGAATAGAGAATTCAAAATTTCCTGGAGAGCATCCAATCGACCATTTCGAGGCTGATCTCAAAATTTAAGTTTAACATTCTCCTTTTTCGTAAGTTATGTTTAGTTTAGGTTGAATCATGATGCTTGATCTAAATTATTTATTTTTTGTTGGTACCATATTTACTTCAGTTTCATCATCTTCTTCTTCATATTTTTGGTGGCCAATTTTCTCAAGAATGTCAATAAAATCTCTATTGCATTATTATTGATTAGGAAAAATAGCAGAAAGCCTTTATCTTTAATTAAAATTTTAAGGAATTTTCTTTTCTTCATCACATTTAAATTCTTCATTTTGATTTTAAAATTGTATTTCTTCTTTAATTTAGTTCTTATACTTTTAGAAAATAGTATCATCAATATTTGGTTGAAATGAATCTTACATCTTATGATAATTAGGAGGATTTTTAGCATTTCCTTATAATTAATGTATTTATCTAACTGAAAAATTTTCACTAATAATAACATGATTCCAATATTATTCAAAATGTCTAACAAGATCACTAACTGATTATCCAATTACTCTAACAGCAATATCGTGCCAAGGCATCCTAGGATCACTTCTGTTGATTTAAGATTCTCCACTTTTATGAACATTTTCAAAATCTTTCATTCTATTATTAGCATAATCAATTCCTGGCCAGAATTACTATCTGACATCCAAATCATGTAATAAATGTTGCTAAGTATCCATTCTACCAAAACATAAATCAAGTCCTCCCAAAAAACCAACAGCTCCATCAACAACAACAATTTTTTCATGATGACTCCATAGAGATGGAATAGGACTTTAAGATGGATGTCTTAACACTACTATATTAGGGGATAATCTTTCTAAAAACGTTTTTGTATGATTTGAATCATGTTTTAATGCGAAAGTTGGTTCTAAATACATCAATATATAGATTGCTACTCCTTTATCAGCTAATTATTTTAGTATCCTATCTAATCTAGAATCTTAATTTTTTTAATCCGTTTAGCCTATAGCTATAGGTCTTCTTAGATAAACATCTGGACTCATCCACCAATCTGTGATATAAACATAATGTTGAGCACTTAGTAATGCTTCCATCACGTCACTAAAGTAACCCTCGCCATCTATATACCACTTGCAATGACTATCTTTAATTGGAGCAAATGAAGAAAATCTATGAGTTTACATATATGGACATTCTTTGGTTGCTTGCTTTAACGCTGTCAAGAATTCTGTAAAAGTAAAATAATCAGGTGCTACAAGTAATAAATGTCTTGTTGCGAATTCTAATTTTATACCTCTATCATATCCAGTCCCAGTCTTACCATATTTCATTCGAAAACTATAATCAAATACCAATTATTCTCTCATTTTTGCTCTTTGTCCTAAAGGGCCTTTACAATACATAAGTCCATTGTTCGATATGTAGAAATACCTAATTTTACGTAGATCTATAAATATACCTTTTAGACCATCTTCCCCACAATGTTCCACACCTAGTACATCTGCTTTCAGAAAATCTACCACCTGCCCTCTTTTTTAAAGTGCATTCTTTATATTTCTTAAAATCCCCATAGTCAACCTCAGAAATCTCAAAAAATTTTAAAACATCTAAACTTAAACCATCTAGATCCTCATTTTACAGAAATTGTTTCATAAAATTTGATAATATTTATTATTTTTCTCTAGGTTAATCTTCCATACTTTCTTTTGTTACTTCTTTTTTTTTAAAAAGAAAAAGTGGGTCTGAATGGGTGGCTGATTCTAATTACTAAAAATCTTTAACTCTTCTTCTTATTATATATGATTGATTTAAAGTTTTAACTCTGAATTAATAGATATTATGTGCACCTATGTCTTCTATCCTTATTTCATTCTATAAATTCAATTCTTTTAAATAATCAATCGTTCTTATATATCCAAATGCTTCAACTTTTAATCCACTTATTTGCATCTAACCTAATAAATGTTACTAACTCATTTGATTAATATTATGTCTTAATAAACAAATAAAAAATCAATTTATTATACTTATTTTTCAATTTATGGACTGATATGTATTAACATCAATTTCTCCTTAGAAATCTACATCTACCTCATATTATTGATTATCTACTCTAAAGTAAATATCTATAAATTTAAAAAAAGAAAGATTATCTAGTCATTTTTTGAAAATTGTTTTCTGTATTTCAAGTATTTTTAAAAATTTACATAAATTATTTAGGAAACACTTACATTCAGAAACGATATAAATTTTTGATATACATTACTGAAGTTAAAATTATTATTATTATAATTAATAGGAACCTAAATTGGAAATACAAAAATGATATAATCTATACCGATTACACTTGATTAAAAATATGGTGTAAATTTTAAAAGAGTCCCAATTTTTTTCGGAGAAATAGAAGGAACCAATCCTTTACCAATTAATGAAACGGATGAAGATATGTATTCAGAAAAAAATACACGTGAACAATAAAAAAGATCATTGCCTCCATTATAGAAAGTTGATATTAGACTTATGGCAGACAAATAGAAAAGAAGATAAAATGTTCATAAGTCTCCTGTTGTTTCTTCTAAAATAGAACAACATATAGGATTTAGAAATTCATTTTATAGAAATAACAAAATTAATTTAGCATCAAGATAAAGAGTTGAAGAAATAAAAAATAGAGAATTGGGCGTATATACAAAATATGCTCAACGATTCAATGTGCCAAAATCATAAGTATGGAATTGATTATAATGAATTTCTCTTAATTAGTTTTTAGAAAGTTTTTTAAAATATGTTAAGTAATAATAATATTTCTTGTAATCCTATCAATTTGAAGAATTCTTAATAAGATCATTCAAGTATCCTTTGCAACAGTAATGACTTTCAATATTTAAATTATAAATCTTATTAATATAAATTATAAAATGGATGAAGGAATCTATATTAAATAAGTGATTTTAAATGATGGGAGTGAAATCTCTAATTAGTAATAAAAAAACTAATTTGATTAGATTAATACAGTCTAATGTAAACGATGAATCCTTAGAACACTTATATAATTCGATGATTTAACATTAATCAAAAAATGGATAGAATGAACATATCACAAATGATTCCAAAAAGAAAAAAATTAATGATCTTAGGTAAAATATTTGATGTTTTTAATATAATTTTAGATTTTCTTTCTCTGAAGATAAAAAAATCTTAGAATTAGTGTAATAGATTGGTCCGAACTTTAATAATATTGTTCAATATTTTCCAGGAAAGACAATGAATATGATAAAAAATAGATATTATAAAAAGTTAAGATACGTTAAGGATGACTATTTAAATGAAAAGGACAAGGGAAAAGGGGTTCGGAAATAAAGGAAGATAAATTGAGAAATCAATTCTAGCTTTTTGATATAATATGTAAATATTATTTTTACATATATTAAAATTATTTTTTTAAGATTTATAATTCATAAAAAGAATTATGGAAAGATTAAAGAACAAAACTTTAATAAGGATCTATCTTAAAATTAATTTACTTAAATATTTTTTTAGTTATAAAAATTAGGTATAATAATTAAAATAGAAATATTAATGAGCCAACCTCAAATATATCCTGAAGTAGATAATTAGTCAGTTGTTTCAGATGAAAGTAACAAAGACGATGTCGATGTATTTGGTCAACATGATGAAATGTAATGAAACATTATGAATTCAGTGATAAGTTTCCTTTGCTAACAAGTATTTTAGATAATACTTGGTTTCAAGTTTTAGTAAATTTCTTAACAATATATGCCTTATTTGGGGATGATATTAGAATCATTGCTTTCGATAAAAGAGCAGATGATGGATTTGATGTAATTACTATAATATGCATGGTAAATTTAGTTTAATATATTAGATAATATTTTCAATCGAAATTATCATAGCAAGCATTGTAAGAAATGACTATTTTAATTCATTCTTTTTTTGGCTTGATATAATATCAACAGTTTCTTAAATTTTGGATGTTACATAGTTCAATATTGCAGTTGGTTTATAGTAACTAATTTAAATCTTAAATACATTTTAGAGGTTCCGTAGCTGCAAAATCTGCTTCATAATTGTCATAAGCTAACAAAGCTTCGAAAACAAGTTCAAAAGCAATTAGGGTTGTTCGTCTTGTTAGATTAATTAGAATAGTTAAATTGTACAAGGCTGCCAGTTATTCATAGGAATAAGCGTTTAAACGATAACCAATACGTGCTTCAACTATAAAAAAAAGTAGAGCAACCATATATCCTTCTGTTTATGAGAACATTAATAATTTGCAAGCTGAATAAGAGAATCTAAACAAAAAAGATAATAACACAGAATAAAGGGGTAGTATTGAAAGTCATAAATTAGAAGGAGATGATAATGCAAATAGTTAAGAAAATAGAGAAAATTAAAACATGGTTATAAATTAATAATAAGTGGAGAATTCAGTTTCAAAGAACTAATACACTCATAGGTAATCAGTAAAAGAACCAACATAAGTCAAAGGAAAATAAGTAAAAGAATCAAGAGTTAGTAAAAGATTATCAGATTCTACAACAAAAAAGGTTATAATTCTTGTTATTATTTTGCTTTTAATAATGCCATTATTTAGTTCTGATTACTATTTTGAACCATCTTACAGCTTGGGTTATGCAGCAGAGTATTTTAGAGTGGTAGCTGAAATTCCAAACACAAAATTAAGTGAAATTAATTAAACAATTAATTTTGTAATAGATTAACATAAGTCCTTTGATTCACCTGTAGGATATATTACAAATCCTTTTACTGAGATAGAAAATTATGAAACTCCTTCTTATTAATATTTAAGGGAAAGCTCGAAAAGTTATTATTTCGAATTAGTAAACCCTGTATTAGTTGGATTAGATTACATTGGAGATCCTGTAATTCTTTTTGTTTCAGATAATTCAGATGTAGAATCTAAGAATTCAATAATAAACATTGTTAATACTTTATTTGTGAGTGCAGTGTTATTATTTGGAGCTATAGCTTTTTCAAATGATGCTAATAATATTGCATTGAAACCAATAGATAGAATGATAGTCAAAGTAAACTTAATTGCTAAGAATCCTTAATTAGCAAAGGAAATGAAATTAGAATCTGATGGAATCTAAAAAGAAACAACATAGATAGAAAATGCAATTATAAAAATAGGTGCCTTATTAGCTTTAGGATTTGGTGATGCAGGTTCTGCTATAATTGGAACAAATATGGCATCATCAGGTGATGTCGATCCAATGTTACCAGGCAAAAGAAAATGGGCAATCTATGGATTTTGTGATATTCGTAATTTTACTGATGCAACAGAAGTTTTATAAAAAGATGTAATGTTGTTTGTAAATAATATTGCTGAAATCGTTCATTCTATGGTTGATCGTTATAAAGGCTCAGCAAATAAAAATATTGGAGATGCATTCTTACTTGTATGGAAAATAAATGATTCACATTGGCATGAAGAAGGGGATGAAATAAAATGGTAATGAAATTGAGTTACTGTTTTAGGTCAAACCTAGTTTAAGTTAACTAATTAGCTGATTGTGCACTAATAGCATTCATGAAAATATATGCTAAAATTAATAGAGAACCTAAAATATTAGAATATAGAAATGATGAAAGATTAAGCTAGCGCTTACCAGGATATAAAGTAAAAATGGGTTTTGGATTACATATTGGATGGGGTATTGAAGGAGCTATTGGATCTGAATTCAAAATTGATGCTTCATATTTAAGTCCTAATGTTAATATGGCCTCAAGATTGGAAGCTGCAACTAAACAATATGGTGTTGCAGTTTTAATATCTAGTGAATTGCAATAATATTTCTCTAATGAAATTAAGAAATACACTAGATAAATAGATAAGGTTACAGTCAAAGGAAGTGTAAAACCTATCGGATTATTCACTGTTGAAATGGAGGCTGATGATCTCCCTCCTAGTAAAGAAGACTACCCTTAAGAAGAGAAATAACTAGTTATGTTTGAAAAAAAACAAATCTTTTTTTAATAATTAGAAACAGGAGATTTTAATGGAGAATTATATATGAAAAGGAATAAGGATCTTGCACTTATAACAAAAAATGTTAATCAAGAATTCTTAGTATATATATTTATTAATTATATTTTAGAATTAATTTGGCTAAGGATTTTAAGGATATCTATTGGGAAATTGGAAAGAAGCTCATATGTGGTTTGAAAAAGCAAGGTAAATTAGACCAAATGATGGTCCTATCAGTACTCTATTTAATGTAATGGGAGATACTAATTTCAAAGCTCCATCTGATTGGAAAGGATATAGAGAATTAACAGAAAAATGATTTATAATGTTCTATTATTTTTTTTTTATTTTTCTTTTTGCTTAAGAAATTCTAAAGATATTAATTAATAATTTATTGTAAAATATACTTCTAATGAAAGTTCAACATCTGGATTTAAATGAAGATAAATTTAGAGATTGAGAAAGGAAAAAGAGTTGTATTTTGTGGAAGAACAGGAAGTGGTAAATCATCTAATTTGTCTTTGTTATTTTAATTGTATGAGGAAACTGATGGAGAATTATCTGTGCCATCATAATAACTTTTTGAATGGAGAAATAAAATAGGAGTAATCTATTAGTTAGGATTTGTATTTGGTGGAACTTTGAACGAAAATCTTGAAAGTTCAGATTAAAATTTAATCTAAAAGTATATTTCAATGGATAGTAATTGTTTAATAGACTTTCAATCAATTTCTCAAGGTATGAGATAACTAATTTCTTTTACAAGTGTTGTTTTGTAAAATCTTGATATCAGTTGTTTAGATGAAACTACAGCAAGTGTAGATTAAAAAGTTGAGGATTTTCATTTACAATACTTGAGAGAAGGTGGAAAAACCATAATAACGATATCTCATAGATTAGAAGCATTAAAAGATTAAGATAAAATTTATTATTATGAAAATGGAGTCATTTTAGAGGAAGGTACGTTTTAAGAATTAGTTGAGTTAGGAAAAGGATTTTCATAATTGAGAAATTGTTGAATTCATCTATCTAATATATTTATTTACTATTTATTATATAATTTGTAAAAATACTATTATTTATATGAAATCAAACTTCCAAGATAAAATGAGATAAAGAATAAAGCCTAATTCTAATATTAATATAGAATGTTGTATTGTTAAATCACATTCAGACTTATTTAAATAATTTTTTGAATTGAAAGAATCAGAATATGGAATGCCAACATTCATTACAATGAATTCAGAATTTGTTTTTGTTGGAATGCAAAATGGTTTTATTGTTATTTTTCAATAAGTAAAATTAATTTCAAACTTTAGGATAATAATTATTAAAAAGTCTACAAAATACTTGGAAATGAACCTCATATAAATAAAGGTTAGGTATAAGCTATTAGTATATCCAAAGATGGTCTTTTTTTACTAGTGGTTTATTCTAACAATTTATTTGTAATTTTTAGTCTAAAAGTAATAATAAGATAATACTTAGTCTTTTATAGAGATGCTTAGTTGTAAATTTAAATTTATCAAACAAATCACAATTGTACCTTTAACTAATTATTCTTAATATTATGAACTAATTATTTAATTAGAAAATAATTTTGTATTGAAGATGCCTATAGAATTAAATAATAAAGGATAGTTTGAATATATTTTAGGAATTCCTATTTACAAATTTGGCGAAATTTGTGAAAAATAATAATTAGAAGAAATTAACACAACAGTATTTAAACATTTATTAAATAAGTAAATCATGGAGGAAGATTACATTGCCCCTATGTCCTAAATCATTTAAGATTTATCAATAATGGATTCCAGTTATTAAGATCATATTTAATGTATGGATGAAAAAGACAAATAGGTTGCAACAGACCATAAAGCTAAAGTCAACAGAAATAATTCACCTAAATATTTAATGTCTGTAGCATTTACAAATAGAATCTAGGTTATATAAATTCATTTTGGATCGAAATTAAATTATGAAGACACTAAAATTTTATTATTATTAAATTTTTTAAGACCAGATGCATTCATATATAATTTAGTATTTAATTAACCTTATCCAAATACATTAGAATCTTAATAATTATCAGTCAAAGGTTCTTGTGCTTGGGGATTGGGTAATTTTAAAGAAACCAATAAAAGATATGTTTTATTGATAATTAATTGGGGTTGCAGAGAATATTACGCTTTTAAAGTTATGTCAAGCAATTAAAATATTTAAATTATCTAAGGTGGGCATTTTTATAATTCCATCGATTTTGAAACTGTTTAAAATTTTCCACTCATTTGTAAATTTATTACAAATTCAATTTTTTTATCCTTTGTTATAAACAACAATGATGGCATCAATTTGAATAAATTAAAATTAATGACCACTTCATAATTTGAATATGGAGTTCCATTTACATTAACTTAAATAGAGAAACATTATAATTAAGAAAAATAAATATAAAATTTATCAAATGGTTAATATTAACCAAAATTTTACACATATGTTAGTCAAAATAAATAAGAAATTATCATAAGTTAAGGCGTATTAGATTCCATTAAAGATGGATACTAAATTTCAAATGATATTGATATTAATTTAACAAAATTATATTCAAATTGTAAGTATTAATATAATCATTTTTTAGTCTAAATCACTTTTGAAAATGGATTATGTAATATTTTAAATGGCACGGATTTATATACTATACGATTAAAGAAATGGGATGAATACTTAGTTGAATTAAGTAGGAATGAAGAATGGGATAAGTGTTTTGAGACTGCAATTTCTATTCATTAAGGTTATTTAACTTTACTATGTAATATTCCAGAAAATGATGCTCATAGGCATTAATGCATTTAAGATATTTGTGGTAACTTGGGTTTGTAATATATTATGAAGTAATTATTTTAAAACTAATAAATAAATAATACTTGTATATAAAAGGTTATTTAATTTTTTATCAAAACACAAAATGAAGAATAATTGTTTGATTAAATAGAAAATTTTATGGTTACTAATTGTTATGGAAATGTTTTCTATGAGAATTTAAAAGATTTAATTAAATAATTTCATGTAAATATTCCTTATCAATATCAAATAAAAGTCTTGAGAAGATTCTCTGAAATGAACGAAAAAGATATTTGTTAAAAGATTATTTTTTCGATTCAAAATATCTAATAATATGATCCTAAAGGATTAATAGAATTCTGTTTAGAAAAAGACTTGATCGAGGCTTTAATATATGTTTGTTCATAACTTAATGATTTTTTAACTCCTTATTTGAGAATTATGACCTTGATAACATTGTTGTCAGACGGAATTAATTATTCTGAATCTGAAAATAGCATCATTACAACCTTAACCCAAGATGAATTAAAATTAAGCTTATTTGGGTAATCTTTAAAAATTAAATAGTTTTCTTTAGTTTTGCTTTACTGGTTAAAATTAGTAGAAACCTGAACTTTTCTTCACAGATAAACAATTCAAATCCATGTTCAAAGATTTATTTGAATATTTGTTTGATTTGAAAAATATATAAAAGCTGTTAGAAGTAGATTATTAAAAATCTTTAGAAGTTTTTTTATTGGTTTTTTAAGAGAGAGTTCAAGATAATTTAAAACAATACATAAATGAAGGGAAAAAAATAAATATTTAATTAAGTGCTAATGTTTTGGAAGGGTTTTTACCAGAAATTTTGAGTAAAATATTTTATATTATTAAAAATAGATTTAGAATAGACAGAGATTCATTTATAAATTTTATCTAAAATTTATGTTTTGATAAAGATGGCAGAAATATCTTATTTTGGTAAGGTAAACAATAAAAAAGAAATAGAAAAGCTTTTATAATATTCATATGCATTTTCATCACATATTTTTGCAATATGTTCTTTTCGATTTAACTGCAACCATATACTCATAAATTTATTAAACTATTTGGATATATTAAGACAAGAATAATCTACTTTATTTGATATAACATGGGTATTAAGAGGAAGAGTTTAAAAAGATTTGCCTGAAGAATTAATTAAGAATGAGTTTTTGGATAGAGTTATGAAGAAATTAGATAAAACTTTGGAAGGTTAAATTTTGATTTTAGAAGAATTGAGAGAAAAGGCAAATGAAAAAAAATGGTATTAAATATTCATATAATTAGGATTTGGATGGAAGGATGTTGTTTAATAAAAATGAAACGCATTCCAGAAGCTTTATATTTGTATTTAAATCAGAAAGATTGGATGTTATCTGAAAAAGTATTTAGTGTTTTGGCAGATTAATTAAGAATGGAAAAATAGAAAGAATTCATAGAAGATTGGATATATAAAAATTTAGTTATTCTTGCATGTGAGAACAGTTAAAAATTGTTTAGTTTGTTGTATACATATATGAGAGATAATATTGGAAAGGTTTTGATAGAATTAAAATAATTAGAAATAGTAAAGGTGGATTAGAAAATAAAGAATGTTTAAGATATGAATTTATTTACTGAATTTTTAGAGTACTTAAAACCTCGTATGTAAATTGATTTATAGAAGTATATATGAGATATATAATTCATCCATTATGATTAACTTTTAGATTATTAAATAATTTATATATAAAAAGAAAGATGGGCAACTGCACTGGAATTTGTGGTAAGGACATGGTAGCACAGACCATTGAGGATAAAAAATAAAAATTAGATGTTGAGGAATAGTAATAAATGGAGATTGCTTTGGCTATTGAAGATGTCCCATAAGACGATGCCTAATAGCAAGCTTAACCCAAAGAAGAGAATTTGGATGAATTAAAGTAGGAACAACAACAAGATGAGAAATAGAAATAAGAGTCCTATCATGATAAAGTAAAATAAGTTGAAAGCAACGAAGCTTCAGTTAATCCTCATAAAGATAGTTAAAATAATCAACAGCCAGTTTCTGATGAATAAAAAGAGTATGAGCCAGTAACTTTGGAAACTGGTATAATATTTAATTTAATTGAAAAGGTGCCACATATGCAGGATAATGGAGAGGGAAAATGAGATGGGGTTGGGGTAAATAAGTTTGGCCAGATGGTAATTATTTTATTCAAAATTTAAGGTTCTATATATGAGGGATATTGGTAGAATGATAAGGCATGTGGAAAAGGCAAATTAATACATGCAGATGGAGATGTTTATGAAGGAGAATGGTTAAATGATAAGGCTAATGGTGAAGGCAAATATATACATAATAATGGAGCTCAATATGTTGGATATTGGAAAGATGATAAATAACATGGAAATGGTAAAGAAACTTGGCCAGATGGGGCACATTATGAAGGTTAGTATGAAGAAGGAAAAAAACATGGGAAAGGTAAATTAGTATTTGCAGATGGATCTATGTATGAAGGATAGTTTGATAATAATGATATACATGGGTTTGGAATTTATGTTTGGGCTGACAATAGGAAATATTAAGGAGAATGGAAGAGAAATAAAATGCATGGGAAAGGAACTACAACTTGGCCAGACGGACGTTGTTATGAGGGAGAGTAAATAATTTTTACTATTGATCAGTTATGAGGATGATAAGAAACATGGATAAGGGACATTTGTTTGGAGTGATGGTAGAAAATATATAGGAGAATGGAAAAAAGGTAAATAACATGGGAAAGGTATCTTTGTAAAACCAGGAGGGGAACAAAGAGAAGGAGAATGGACAGATGGTAGAAGATAAAGATGGTTAGATGAAGCTGCTGGAGAAGGACATAATGCCAATAATTGATAAAAAGATATTTTAAATTCCAATTTAACTTTCTTATAAAAAACTTAAGTATTTTCTATAAACTTTGAATATGAATAAATTATGTTTTATTAAATTGATCATGATTCTTGACCACCATCACCTTCTTCTCCTTCTTTTTCTCCTTCGCCTTCTTTTTCTCCCTCTCCTTCTCCACCTTATTATCCATCACCATTATCACCATCTTATTATTAGCCATCATCACCTTATTAACCTGCATCACCATCTCCTTATTATCCTCCATCACCATCGCCTTGTCCTTAATCTTATTAATCCTATTATTAACCATCATCATCTTTCTATTGATCTTATTATTTATCATCATCTTTTGGTTGTTATTTTTTATCATCCCTAATTATATGAAAAATAGATTACTTTTTAGATTTAGAACCTTTAGGACTGAACTCTTCCAATTAGTCTAATTTAGCCTCCTCATCCTTCTTGACAATCTGGCTAAATTCATTTTCAGCTTCAGCAATCAACTCTGCTTTTCTTTATTCCCATTTCTATTAAGCCGCTTTATTGTCTTTGGGTACAACTTTTTTCATTAAATCTTATTATTTTTTGATTGCTTCTAAATTCTTTTCTTTTCTTGATTCTCTGTCAAACATTTCGTTCATCACGTCCTTTTCTCTAAATTATAACTGATATAATGAATCACATAATTCTAATAAGGTAACTGTACCATCTTGATCACCAATCGCTACTAATTTTCCAGCATTATGATGAGCACCACCATTAGCATTAATTTTGATGCATGTCAATGCTGTCTCACTTACTTTGTGACTAAAAGCTATTTCATTCTATCTATAGTAATAATCCCAAACATCCAGCCATCCATCTCTTCTAGTTAAAAAGAACACACCATTTCTAGTAGGTGACCAACAACCATCAGTCAAATAACTACCATGATATTTTGTTCTCATAATAGGAGTCTTTATATCTTCAACCCATATCTTTGCACTCCAGTCTCCAACTGTTAAAAAGAATTTAGGATTTGGGGGACTTCTATTTATAGACATAACTGGACCCAAATGACGTCCATTCTCTAATCCATACCTTGTTGTAATTTCTACATTTTTCTTTGGCTTTTTATTTGCCACCATTAAAGATCCCATTTCAGTTCCAATAACAAATTTTGTTGGACCTGCTTCAGTATTATATTCTAATACGGTGGCACCAATTAAAGGATCATTTGGATTTGATCCTTCTGTTACATTTAATGTCTCTATTGGACCTTCATTCAATTTTCTTGTATCCCACCATAATACTCTACCATCTGTGGATGTTGTCACACATTCAGTACCAGTCTTACTAAACAGCCATTAGAAATGTGTTATGGGATCATGATGAGATTTTTCAACAGGAGATGTTAGAACTGGTTATTTACCTCTTTTGACATCCCAAACTGCCACCAATCCATTATAACATCCACCTCCAATTTAATCAGATAATTTTGGATTATACATTAGA
Organism: Paramecium sexaurelia; assembly: GCA_000733375.1. Classification (NCBI taxonomy): domain Eukaryota; phylum Ciliophora; class Oligohymenophorea; order Peniculida; family Parameciidae; genus Paramecium; species Paramecium sexaurelia. The sequence continues at coordinate 246,685 of JPFM01000093.1, read as the reverse complement.
TTTGTTATTGGTGAATTTGTTTCTAACTCAAACTCTGGACTATTTGGATTCTACAAATCCCATACAAATGATGATTTTAGCATTCCTTCTGGCATCTGCTAAAATCTGCTTATTGCATAAGAAACAGCTGCTTTTATTGGACCTTCAGGATGCCATGAAATCTCTGAAACCGATCTCTTAACTCCTTGAGATTGATCTCTACATTTATAATCCTCTGCATTATTACTTAAACAACATTAGAGTTTTAGTACTCAAATTTTCAACCTAATGTTCACTTTCTTCATTAAGGAAATACTCTTCAAATAGATCGATTTAATTATTTTGAAGAATGCACTTCTCTACAGTATTACTAAGTTCTTTAACTGCCACTGCAAATGCTGCATCCTTCTCAAATCTTCTTCTATATTTATTTTGGTCTTGTTGCTCCAAAGGATCAATACCTGCTGGCCACTAGAAACTGTTGCATAAATCTAAAATACCCCTCCTTCTTTATGATACATCACTTTATCTCCTGTTGAAACTCTCTCTGTATTTACCTAAATAAGTGCTTGATATATTCTATACTGAATGTTCAGAGTATTCTGCTATATTATCCAAATCGATATGATTAGGATTTCGTTTCACATAGTTTGGAATCACTGCCACATTCTTTGTATATCCCGCAACCTTTATTTCACTATCTTGAAAATTGCAAGGTTTCCCTAAATCGCGCCGTTTCCTTTAATATGTGTAATAATCGGCCATTTATTGATAATTAATATTAAATTGTTAAATTCAAAATTCAATTATATACTTCATTATCATCACAAATAATCAATTCTACAGCTAATTAAAAATTAGAACAGATATTAGATCTTGAACTCTAGTCTAGTACATAAATAAAATAAAAATGTTGTAATAAAATTGAAGATATTGTTTTATTAAAAAATAACTATTTTTATTTGTTTATTAAATAATTTATAAAATATATAGAATTTTTTTTGTATATTAACTTATTGATCATGATCATTTATCTGCACCTTAAAATAATTATATTGATAAGTTATTTGGAAGAATTTGCTATAGGTTTATTCAGAATTTCTTATAATTATCCTTAGTGATTTTTATCAACTCTTTTACAAAATATTTTAATCGTATTCCTCAACCATTCCACTAACCTTATGTATTTATTTAGAATAAGAAGCATTTGATTCCCTATCTGACCAATTTCTTTTAATGGTTTAATAAATATCAAAATATACGTTAGATATAACTAATTTGAAATTCAATTATTTAATTAATCATAACGATGAAATAAATAAAGTGCTACTTATTAAAAATTTATCATTCGTTTTATTTATGTGATTTTTGGCTATAAAGAACAATAAGATTTTTTAATCTTTTAAAAGGGCCTTTAACTTTCTGAATTTTTTGAAGCATGTTTAAGCTATTAAATAGGATTTTTTATCAATTGAAATAGGAGTTTTAATTTCCTCTTGTTCACTTTAAATAAATGATCATGAAAAAGAATGCATAAATATTTAAATTTTGAATCTTAAGTAATTATTAACTGTAAAGATTTATATTATAATAAACAGAATATACAAGCACTTACAAAATCTCATAAATTATTTTATAAGTACTTTAATACAAATGTCATAAGAGTTGTGTATCTTATTATAATTATGAAACCTCAATTTAGAAGGGGACTTAATTTATTCAAAGTATCAGCTACTTGCTACATTTTAATTTATGATATAAGTAGTAACAATCCTTATTAAAGATTTATGAGTAAAAATAAATAGTCATGGATAAATAATTAAAACCTGGTGAGCTTTTATTAACAAGAACACTAAATACTATTTATCATAAGTTTGTGATGAGGGTATGAAGATAATTGTTGTTTAAATTTTGGATAATAGAAAGGTAATTACTATTATATCAATTTAGAATTTTAAAGATATTTTAGTTATTATTTATTAAGAGAAATTATTAGATGTTGAGAGAAAACATGCAAATTCTACTTAATTGCATCAGAATAAGCATATGGAAGTTTTTATCTCACTCTGAAAATAGGTTTGCAATTAGGGTTTAAAAATCATAAAATTATCAGATAATTTAGAATTACTTTTCGAGCTAGAAAGATATTCAAAAATTATTGAAAAGTGCAAGTGAAAATTAATGATTGGAAATACAGAAGTATGAGATGAGCCAATATATATGTTCATTCAATTATAAATAATCAATATTATTAGAAGTGATAGAGAAGAAAGAAATATAATACCTCCTTATAAAGGCGAAAGCATAGACATTTGAAAAACAAGATATCGGTAATAAAGAAAAACTTTATAAAATCAGATTATATTAAAGCCTTATGAAGAATTAATTATTAACTAAGATATTACAAAAAATAATTTGAAGAACTATTATCTCCAAGATATATAATTGAAATTTACTAACTAAAGAACTCTCTATAAAAAGGCAAGAATTGTATTTGATTGAACTTTGGGATGATAGGTATCAGATGATTTAGATATTTATAGTCGTTGTTAATATAAAATTTTCATTATGGGTCTAGGATTTTTATTTATGAAAACTAAAGTGGAAAACACAAACTCATTCAATTTAGAAGTAATTTTAGCTAAAACTAGTGATTTAAGGTAATAACTATAATTTGAACTATTTGATTATGAAAATTAGATTGAGTCTTCAAAGACTTCTGTTTTGAATCATTGCAATTCCAAATTTAATCAGAATTGCTGAAACTATTATGGGGATTGTAATGATATATCCTTTTGCTTATAATATCCCTATCTATTGATCGGGAAATCAATGTCTGAATGATATTATACATAAATTATTAAATCATCATGATCAATTTTAAAATGATAGTTCTCTTACATATTTCATATGAGATTCTTCAAAAGAAGGATCTTATTTTTATTATGGTAATTGTTAGAGGTGTTATTGCTATTACCTCGCTTCTTAGGTCTCGTTTAATAGCTACTTTTTGTTGTTAATCTATCTTTCTATGTTTTATTAAGCCAAAAATTAATCAAATGGCTTATCACTATACATTTCTTAAACCATATTTGGAATTACGTCTATATATTTTATCTTTGATTGTATATAAATATTTTACCTTCTAATCCTAATTAGTAATCTTGTTATATTGGATAATCTATAGAACTGCCTCATTCTGTAAAAATTCAAGGAATAATTCTTTTATTTTTTTCTTTTACTTTTATTATTCATTATTATCATTTTTGTCAATCTAAAAACATCTTTCAATATACTAAATTCTTTACTTATGAAAATCCCCTAACTCATATCTTCCTTATTTTGATTTTTTATTAAACTTTAATTGATGCAAAAATTAACTAACCTCGTCTTCTTTCAAAATTTTCGCCCATTTCTTAAATCTCCCCATAAAAAAATGAGGAATACGTCTTAATTTATTCGTATTATTACCTATAAAAATCCTATGTTTCCTTAACTTCATTTGGTTATTATGATTACTACTCTTGTTGCTATTGAGAAATTTGAACTCCACTTTTATTTTCTGATGCAGATGATGATCCATAATCCTCCTATTATTCTATTTAGGGATTTGATTCTTGAGCTATTCCCTAATTAGCATCAACTTGACCATGTATAGTATCATTTAATTCTGCTAAAAATTGTTATGCTTATTAAAGTTAATTGATAAAAGTGTCATCCACTTCTAACAGATATTTTCCTTTGCATTTCGAAATTAACTTCATCTTCTTCAATATTGTAGGACCTGCTGCTTACTTCTTGTTTTATGCTCTTGTTTATTTACCTACAAAATAAGAATAATTTCTTAAACCTTTTTTATTACTAAAGTTGCTCATAATTTAATAATAATTATACAATTATTCCATATAATTTATGATATGAACTATATTTTGCAAAAATAACATATTTCTACATTATATAACAGAATTAGAAGTCTAACATTCTTTGGATTATAAATAAACTAAAATAGAAACGCATAGAAACATAAATAATAGAACTTCATTAAATATTGGATACTAAAATCATCAAAAAAACATAAGATAAAAAGAACTGCAGCTAGAATGTTTCGATTGTAACTCGATTTTAAAATAATTATTATTTTTGAATTTTTTTTTTTGTTTTATAAAACATTAAACAATAAAATTACGATTAGAATAGATATACTTTTTTTGTTTCTCTTTTTGGTATTCTTCTCATAAACAAACCCTATAATTTGTTATTTAAAGTCGATATAAATTATATAAAGAATAGGAAATACCCAAGTTTATGAATGTAAAAATGGCGTAATTATATGACAAATCTGGAATCTGAAAATCTTCCCTTAAAGAAATAAAAGAGCTACAATAAATGTTAGTTATGATTATTAGTTGAATTCTATTTATCTGTTTATGTTGGAATGATTTCTTTGTATTTTTTTAGTAAATAGTTGTTTATTTGTTAAAATAAAATGTTTAGGAATTTTTGGATTAGAAATGAAGGATTGTCAGGGAGAAAAGAAAAGAAAATAAAAGAAAAAATAATTTAAATCTAATTAATTGATTAATTCTTGAATAACTAATCATTTCTTAACTTATTTCTTGGTGACTTTCTTTGTGCTTTTCTTGGTTGTAGCTTTTTTAGAACCAGCATTATTTGGTTTTGCTACTGCTTTCTTGCCTTGCTTTTTTGGTGTAGTAGCAGCAACTGGTGTTGCAGCTGCTGGTGCAGGGGGAGTAGTTGTTACTGGGGCTGGTACTGGAGTTGTATCAGTTGGCTTTTTAGTAACCTTCTTGACATTTTTTGTAGCTTCTACAATAAATTATATATTTGACTTGGTGCTGCTGTCTTTTTAGCTCCTTTGTTTGGTTTTGCTGCTCCTTTTGCCATTTTAATTATGTTTTCTTATTTTTATTATTAAGTTTTTTTCTCATAAGCTTTAAATTCGAATTATAATAATTTCGTTAATTTCATTGGTTTATTTGATAACATTTTGGATAATGATATTGCTTCACTTTAATTGTCAAATAGGTAATTGTGCACATCCTCTTCCTCATAAGGTATTTTAAACATCAAATAATTTCAAAATTCTGCCTACTAGAGCACATCAAAATACTAATAATTTGGATCAATCTAGCACTTATTGCAGATAATTAACATCTAAAAACACTTTTCTATCCCTATTAAATGATAATCTTGAGAAATTTTTGGGTTTCTATTCATAAATCAAATTTGAAGCAGAATTTTAAAAAAAGGAATTTTTTACAAAAAAAGTAATAATAAATTTTTTTTTTATTTTTTTTTTCAATTTTTATAATTTAATTATTTTTAATAAAATGGTATATATCAACCAACTTTGGTACTCCTTCTAGTAATCAAGAATCTCTCAATTTCCTCAGCTAACAGAGGACCGCCACATTCCAATACAGCATTAATCACATCTGCCATATTTTATTTTCCTCCAAGAACAGCTTTTTCTAATTATAGAATTTCATGCTCAAGAGATTATTGGCGCTATTCGCTTAGAACAACTATATTCTGTCAATTATTATATATTATGTGGTTACCTTGGTTATTTCAAATTAGTTTTGTAAACTCTCAAGTTTAACTTAATCTTTTTTATTTTACAAGACTAAATTTAATTTAATTATAAAATAATACTTAAACTTTAATTCTCCTGTTTCAAAGCAGCAATCTATATATTTTAATCATTTGAAAACTTTGTTTAATCTATATTCTAAATATCAGGTTATTACAGAAATACATTATTCTATGTCATTAATCTTTCTATTTCTTGAGTTCTAAAAATAATTATAATAAATAATTTACTTCGATTTTAATTCAATATTCTTTTCTATTAACTATTGTTTCAATCTCTCATTTTCTTATTCCAATTATGAACTTATATTTTTAATTTGATCACATTAATCTTAAGAACGTCTACTTTTCTCATATACTTCTTTTTCTAAATATGCTAATCTTATCTTATTTTACTTTATTTCTTCATTTTTACTATCAATTTCAATTTATTTTGTTTTTATTAGATTTTTCATCTGCTCTAATATTTCTTAATTGGTACTATTTGCAGATAATTAAGAAGCATTTCTAAAACTCTCATTCTAAATCAACTAAATAGCTTATTAAGCTCTTTATAAATCCTTTTCTAAATTTTCAATTTCTCTCCTTTTATTTTCAATCTCTCTCCTTGAATCTTCTAAATCTAAAGATCTATTTTCTAATTCTTTTTTATATTATTCTGCTTCTTTTTTAATTTAACTATTTTCTCTTTTTGTAACATCTAAGTCTTTTTTCCATAATTCTGCTTCCTTTTTATAGAATTCTATTTCCTTTGCCTTTTAATCTAATTCTCTTTTTAAATGATCTGTTTCTTTATTAGTTAATAAGGAATGACTTGAACTATTATTAAAGCTTTTAATTTATATTCTTTGATATTCATTTCTCAAATTACTATATGTTTCTGATAATAGATTAAAAGCAGCTTCACTTTTAATTTATTAATCTTTTAAAACTTAATTTTCAGTTGTTAATTTTGAAATTTAATTTTTTAATTAAGTATTTTCTGTTTATAACAATTAAAATTATTGTTTTTATTGACTATTATCTAATTCTCCATCAAGTTGTTTTGTTGAGATTGTCAATCCACCTTCAATTTATGTAGGTCTAGTGCCAAAATTGTCTTAAAATTCTCCTTTCTTTGATATAGGTTTAGGTTTTGTTGATCCTTTAAAAATTTCACTTTATTCAATAGGTGAAGAAGCAGATAAAATATCACTTCTTGTTTTAACTCTTGAATCATAACGATTTGGACTTTTAGAGGGAGCTCTATTGTTTGAGTTGTTTTATTAATCTTTATTGATTTATCTAAAATCTAATTGATTGTTATTTGAAACTTTTAGATTTTCAAATCCTCCAGTTGATTTTTAAATTTATTATTTATTAATTGGTTTATAATCTTTTGGAGTTTAAAATCTGCGAGGACTCATGAGTCTCACTTCAGGTTTTCTAATTTCATCAAATTTTTCGTCTTCTATTTGTCCTTTTTTGATTGGTTCTTTCAATTTCTTGACATGTTATTCTTTAACCATTTCTTAATGATCTTTCCATTTAGTATAGCTAGCATGTACAGATCTCTTCTCGAAATGTAATTCATCTGCTGGTTTCTTCTATTGAACAATAGGTTTCTAAGGAAGTGGAGTAGGTATTGGTTAATCTCTTATAGGACTTGCTTAGCGAATTTATTTAGATTAAACTTAATCTAATTAATTCCATGCCAAACTAATTTAAACTTATGCTTCTGAATCAAATTTATTTTATATAGTAATTTTATCAATGATAAGTGGAAGATTGTTTCCAATATAAAATTCCAAATTAATCGTTGCTTCTCCCAAAATGTTTTGACCATCATAGAAGTAAAATTTCAACTAGAAATATATTAAGTAATCAAATACATTGCTTTTCTCAACATATTAAACATTTAATTCAATTTTTTCCCAAATTTCTTGAATTTCTTTACATTAACATTTAAGTTTTGAATCTAAGACTTTATTGGAGAAGGCTGAAATAGATGTTATAAATTACCATCACTTAATTTAATAAAACAGGAATCAAGAGTGGACCCAATAAAAAATTGGATTGTCTGTACTTCTATATCAAGATGTAGCATTTTGAAATAAAATTTGTTATTTTATTAATTAATAAGTTGCCAAAAAAAATATAGACAGACTAATTGATTTATTGAGTCCAAAAGAAGTACTTTTATAAATAATTAACTTAATTTACATTGCATAGAATAATTTTTTTATGCCTTTTAATTTTCATAAATTAAAACAATTCTTCATGTTTGCCAAGCCTTAAAATCTTAATGATGGTAGCTTGATATTAAATCCAAACGGAGCACACAAATATTCCTTAATTTGGGTAACAATATAATAAAACTGTTTAGATGCATGGTTTGGGTGATACTGTATATGGATTCTTGGATTTTTTTTAGCAATTACCAATAGTCAAAGCAGAAACAAAAATTCTCTTACTTTAAGCACCCTAAAGAGCCGTAACTATAAACATGGGTATGAAATGCACAAGTTGGTTTGATATTAAAGTAATTAAGTCAGATTCTAATATCGAATACTTTAATAAAAATTTTGAATCTGTAATCTATTTAAACATAGTTTATAGACAGTATCTATGGATGAAATTTAGGATTCTAAAAATATTATCAAAAACTACTTAGATTAAGAAGCCAAACTAGTCTAATCTGGAAATGTGTTTATAGGAGGATTTTCTTAAGGGTGTTGTATGGCTTTGGAAGTTGGCTTAACTTATCCATAAAAATTAGGAGGCATAGTAGGTTTATCAGGATATTTATTCCCAACAACTTAAATTAGTGATGTTCAAAAAGAAACACCAATTATTTTGGTTCATGGATAGCAAGACTAAATGATCCCTTGTGAATTGTCTAAAAACAGTTATAATAGAATAGATAATACAAAAAGATAGATTTTTGATCACAAAATAATACCTAATATGGGACATGAAGTACCTATGCCAGTTGTTCAATTGTTGAAGGAATACTTTTAGAAAACATAACAATGATAAAGGATAATAATATTAACGAAAAAAAGAAGTATAATTGAAAATTATTCTTTTTTTCATTTTAATGCTTGATTATATCTAGTTTCTACATCCTTCCAATTTACAATTTTCCAAATGCTTTACAAGAAATTTGGTCTCACATTCTTATAATCCCACCAATATGCATTTTCCCAAACATCAATAGCTAATTAATAATAATTTATGAATCCTAACTTAAAATTGGTGTTAGACCATAGTTTTATGGTATTTCTTGATTAGGAAGTTCCAAAAATCTTAATTTCTTTGATTATTAATCAACTCCTAAGAACCCCCATCCACTTCCTTATATTGCAGCTGTTCTAGTATTGAAGAATGTCTTGAAATTTTCAACGCTTCCCAGTTTTTATTAATTTCTTATACTAATGTACTATTAGCTTCAGGTAATTGTCCTCCTCCGTTCTTTATAGGGGTCCTTCATAATTAGTCTAAAATTCTTTTTACAAATTCTCCCAAAATAAACTATGATTTAAATGACCTCTTAAATTGAATTTTATTATGCCTTAAAGATTAGCAATCTTTTGAACATCATTCTTCGTTAATACATCTTCTAATTATTCTTATGCTGCATTAAGATTATTAATGTAAGCTTGATGATGTTTAGAATGATGGAATTCAAGTAGAGTTGCACTTAATACTGGCTCTAGATCACTATAACCGTATTTAAGAGCAGGTAATGTATGTGCTTTAAGAGTACCAAATAAAAACTTAGAATTCTTAAACAATTATATAAAATTTATTCATAGATATTATTATTTGTGTTTATAATTCATTGATAAAAATTCTCGTATTTCTTTAAAATTTCATCAAATTCCACGTAGTTAAATTCGATACCTTAGTAAGCAAATCTAAGATTTATTAATAACATAATAACCTTTTACAAATCACTCTGAATTAATCATCAGTTAATGGCAATTTATGAAAATCCATAATAGATCTGAATCTAGTAAAAGTAATCTTTCCTGATTTTGTTTTATCCTATTAATTTATATAAACAAGAACTACTTTATCTTGGAAATGAGGTTTGAGTAAAATTCTATGCTTTTTAACAACTTCCCCTAATCTTAACATAATTGCATGTAAAGCTTCTTCTTCTTCTGTGGTTAAAGCATCTCTTGGATCAAGGAAGGTAGGAATAACGTGAACAGGAGGTTTCATTAACGGATCTTTATCTAATCCCTTTGTTATAAAAAATAAATATTAATATCCTTACAGATTTGGTAAATACAATTTCAACATCTTCTATGAATTTAGCATAATTGACTCTTATCGGATCTTCTGGTACAACATACATAGTTTCTAATAAATCTAAACTTTCTTGATCCAAATCAATCTTCATTTAACTTAGCACTCCTCTAAATTTATTGGTAGGCATTAAGCCTTTTCTTAAAGGATCAAAATCTTTAAAATAATCCCCTAATCTTAATCTTTTGATCTTAACAGCTACTTTAATTTATTCTAGTAGTACAGATGGTTGTAACTAATCAATAAAATAATTAATTTACTTTTTCTTTTTCTTTAGGCTTAACTCCCACATAAGCTTAAGATGCTCCAGATTCAGTTAAAATTTCTAAGGGAGGTTGAGTATCATTAATAAATTAAACATATCTAATATCCCCATCATCTTCGGCAGCATATATTTTTACAACAGCTTAGAATTCTTCATCAGACAAAATAAAATTGACAGTTGCTAATGTTTACCTAAATTATTTAGGAGACACCTTATTTCTACCCAATTTATCCCAATCTTAGAAAAATTATTTAATATCTAATCTAGTAGCTTTACAAAAGTATTAAAATTTCTTTTTAACAATTTCAGCCACTTATCTATCTCTTTCTGTAATTGAGACTCTTCCATAATTATATTGGGTTGACATTAAAGGCACTTCTTCAGAAGGACTAACTTTTTCTAAATTCTTTGTTGTGAATACTTAATCAACTTAATCAGTGAAATCTTTCCAATATACAAAGTTTGGTTTGTCTTTGCATCCAAAGTTTTGTAAAATTAATTAAAATTCTGCATCAGACAAAAGAATTTTAGCCATACTTAATCCTTTTCTTAATTGAGTAACTGTAATGGTTCCACTTCTCAATTTATCAAAATCTCTTAGAAACTCTGCTATTCTTTATCTTTGTTCTTTAACTATTCTCCTTAATTTAGCCATAAGATCTTCAAAATCATTTGGTTGATCATTTCGTATAAATGCCTAACTAGTATTGTCTGATTTAATATAATTTTTGAATGCATCAGCATGTGATTTACTTATGGCAACACCTTCATCTGATTAATCAACTATTCTACAGAAATCATAATAATTGACTTCATTCAAATTGGCTTTATCTACAAATCTTTTCAACAATAAGTTTAATGAAACAGGATCTGGGAATAAATTAAATTGATTAAGAATTCTTAAGAATTAATTAGTTGTTATATAACCTTGTTTAGTCTTATCAAAATCTTCAAACACAGGTTTCAATAATACTCTTTTGTTTTGAATAGCTTATTTGTATTTCATTAATAGTTCATCTAACTAAATGGCTTCTTATTCAGTCATTTATAAATATCTTCTTCTAGCTGGGAGAGTAGTAGTATCATCAATTTAAGGAACGTGAGCTTAAGGAGATTTATCAATTCCTTTGATAGTAAATATTTTATCAACATCTTCACAAAATAGATTGTAATCGACTTGACCATTTGGAATGTTATCAATTTTATAATGATTCAATAGAATAGATATTTCTTTTTCAGTAACAGGAATATTTTGAATATGTAATATTCTAGCAAACTATATTCAATTATCTATAATTACTTAAGACTCAGTAACCAGTCCTTTTCTTAAAGGATCGAAATCTTTATAAAATTCTCTAATTCTAATTCTTTTCATTACAACATCTCCTTAAATCTTCTTTAATACTTATTCCAATGTATTAATATTATCTGTTAATTTTTTGGATGTAAATAAAGTTGATATCAAATCAAGTCCTTCTTTATCCTCTATAAAATCATCATCAGGATGAATCTATAAATTAAACAGAATGGATTACTTCTTTTGCATTATGTTTGATTCCAGTGATCACACCACTCAACATTTCTTACACATTATCAACATCATCACAAAATTTAACATAATTAACTTCTTTCGGATTTCCATTGTCAATATATTATCTAATCAACAATTATAAATATTGATCTTTAGGTAATAAACCTAATTGATTCAACACTCTCGAAAACTAATCTATCGTAATATGAGAACAAGCTGTTCTATCAAAATCCTGGAATGGCTATTTCAAGAATATTCGTTTAGTTGCAATTTTTCTTTTTATTGCTAACATCAATCGTTTTACAGTGTCTTCCTCATCTTTATTGAATATCTAAATCTACTCTATAATTCATACTTATGGTGCCTAAAACACTTATGCTTTTGCTTCACTATTCAAAAATTGCTCCTCAAGTCTATTGCAAAACGTTGTGTATTGAACTAAACCATCATTTAGTTTATATCTCCTTATTATTTCTTCAATTTCATCTCTAGTGAAATGAAAATTTATCATTGACAAAGCTGAACGAAACTTATTGTATATCCATGTATATATACCTTATCTTCTGTTACCCATCCTTTACGGAGACGATCGAAATCTGTAAAAAATTCTCTCACTCTTATTTACTTTTTATACACCTCTTATTGTAATCTTGTCTCTATATCTTACTGTACATATGTTCCGACTAAATCTTTAAATGAAAACATTCTACTTATTGATTATCCTGCAGATACTAATGCTGTAGCCATCTTTCAGTTATCTTTTTTACTATTTATTATATTTTATTTATTGTCTATTTCATGAAAACCAATTACAATAAATTTTCTCCTCTTGAACAATCCAAATCATTTCAAGGTGAATTACTGAATGATGACTTTCTCAAAATGAATATCTTAAAATAAAAAAATATTCATGAACCTTCCTCAATTTTGTAAAAAGATGCAGAGTTAAGAAAAATATCATAAGAACTTCATAACAGAATTATGAATTAAAGATTTAATTTCAATAAACCTATTAAGTTTACTTAATTTTTTATTCACTAAAGTTAAAATAACTCAAAAATGGACTCTACTCCAGTAATAAATTATGTTAAAAAAGAATAATAATCATAATTAGAATTATCAAAACATGATACTAGTTAATTTATCAGCTATGAACAAGAACAAGAATAATCTTAAATTCTAGATAAAATTCCAATTAAAAAGAAATAATTTAAAATCAAACATAATGACATTGTTAAATCAATTCTAATTAAATCTATTACTAAATCATTTCATGATGATTCCATTAATATTATCAATAACCAATCTAAACCTAAATCAATTTCAATAAATGAATAAAATAGTCAATTATCTAATAATTGTGCTCTAAAACATATTGACCAATATATCTTAGATAAATTAGAAAATATTGCATAAGACTAACTTGATAATAGCTATATGTCTCCTCTTTCTTACAATTAAATCAAGACATCAACCTAAAAGAACTCCTTGCTTAAACTAATTCCTATTACAACAGCTACTGCATAAGGTTTAAAAATAAAAAGAATTAGATTTCAAGATGGACATTCTAACTCTAAATTAATTTAAGATTTAAAAAACGAAAGTGGAGTTAAGAATTATGAAATAACTAGAAAAGCTTAAGAAAGAATTACTCTTTATTAAAAAATTCTTAAAATGTAAAATGAATCAAGATCTAAGAGTTAGAGTGGTTATTTCAAAAAAAAACTTATTAATTCTCTTCAAAATAGGTATAATAATTGACTAATATTTTTTGATAATAATTTTACAAAATTGCTTTTATAGAATTTAGAAGGAGTGTGAATTTTATAATATATTCACTTATATTGAATTCATTTCTTTTTTTTAATCAATGTAAACTTCTTTTTCCATTCCTCTGAAAGTCTAGGACTTAACTTTAATTCTTGACTGACTTCTGATGTATATTTTATAATTCTTTCTTCAAATACTTTGATTTCCTCATTTAATGTATTTTAGATCTTAGACTCTTTAGATTACTTTTAGGATGTTTTCCTTTCTTATTATGAGGGATTTTGAATCTCTTGGAATTGTTGAAGATCATTTGATTGTTTAGATTAAACATTCTACTTTTATATCTTTTTACAATCTTATTAAGTTGTCAAATCTATGAATTTTTATGGATAATTGATTTCTATTAGGTTGTTGTTTGTAATTTATGCGAATTATTCAATTTACTCAAAGTTGATTTCTTTCTTCCAATATTGATACAAATTACTTCTATATTTTATATTTCATTAGTGTCCGTCAAGAAATCATTTTGAAATTGTTTTTGAGACTCTCCAACTAAAATGACTTTGAAAAGTACCTTCACTAGTAAGCATTTTAGGGATATCAGCTACCACTATCAATTTAAATAATTGTACGATTATTATGCTCTTATATTATTTGCATAATCTTTTATTTCTCTTTTTAGTTTTATCTCTTGGTTGACATATATTAACTTTTAATAGATAATTAATTATTGATAACCAAATATTTTTAAAATCAACTAATTCCCTTATATTAATATTATCTAATACATATATTTCAAAACAATTTTCTTTATTAATAATTATAAAACAAATCAAAAAGATGCTTCATTAATTAATAGAATCATGTTTATTAACATTTAATATGTTAATTATTATTCAATAAAATTAAATTAATTTGTATATGATTACTAATCGATCATAAAAAAAACTACTAAACTATAGTCCATTACCCATAGCAAAATCAGAAACACTTTTGAAAGATATATCTCGACTGGACGAATAGATATCATTTTTCAACTCCTACATACAAAAATAAAGAACAGATAAAAAAAAAGTCAGAATTCCTTTTCAATGTTGTACTACATTAAGAATTCAAGCTACAAAATTAAATCTCAGTTTTAATAAAGTCTCTCCAAATAAATCATTAAGAAGTAGGAAAATAATTGCAAATGAGTATCATCATCAAGTTACTGGAAAAAAGACAAAACAAAATGATGAATACATAAATCGAACTAAAAATTCAATTTCAAGATGGGAAGAATAATTCGATTCAAGTGAATCCTTTTTTTTATATCATTTTTGATACTATTTAAAACAATTATATAGCATTCTAATCTAAATTTTCTAATTATATTTTTAAATCACAATAATTTTAGAAAAAAAACGATGTAATTCAAATATTAAGTTATGAGCATATTTCTTTTATATATACACATTATCGTTAATATTATAATAATTTTATTGACTTACAATTTATTTTTGAATAAAAATTACTTATATTTCTTAATGAATATTACCCAATTTATACCTTAATTATGTATTAGAAAGCATAGTTTAAGCTGTAAACTATACTAATGATGTAATTACATTCATGTTGTTGCAAACTTGATATTAATATCTCATTTAATTCATTCAGTTTAATTTTTAATATCTAATACTGATATTCCTATTCATATATTTGTAGTTTTTAATTTCTCACTTTTAATCAATAATTCTAACTTTCAATGTTTTCTTATGTACTTTTAATTCCTACTAATCTAAATCAAAATTAATTTCTACTTCTTTAAACATCTTTAAATTTCTTCCAATCTTTATCCAAATTAGATTTTTAAAAAGGTTTTAAATACCTTTGATAAATTTGAATTTCACTTTAATATGCGCAACTATCATAGATGAAGACTGTATTAATTCTTCCTTTGTAAGTATAACTCGTTTAGCTATTTAATTTTATTCATTAACAATTCAAGATTTCATTTACAATAGATTTAGTGTTAAATTAAAAATACTTTAAAAAGCATTAATTAGAATAAATATCTATAATAAACTTGAAATAAATTTGTAAAGGAAAAATTATTTTTTTGTTAAGATCATAAATTAAATTATTAGCATTTATAGAGAGCGTTTAAGTTTAGAGTGAATTAAAATCTTTATGGATGCAATGAATTGCACATTCAACTAATTGTTCAAAATCTTTAATAGATTAGGAATCTTCATTTCGAGAAAAATTTGATTTTAATGCATTATTTTATTTTAATTAAGATTTTATTGAGGGGATTCTAATTTGATATTCTAAGTAGAATTAAACTATGAAAATTTTATGATTAACATGAAATGATTTATATGAAAATATAAATTATTATAAGAATATAAAATGATCAAAATCATTATGCTAAATAGCTTGTATGGAATTATATTTTTCTTAACGCTGATCTAAATACATGTATAAAGAAAAACAAAACGATTAAGGCACAACCCTGGTCAAATCATCTTAGGGATTCTTGTTTCTTAAAATGTATATATAATTTTTTTAATGTTAGATCATGAGTCTCTTTATTATGTTTAGTTAGTTTTATTAGGTTGAAAATTTTGTACATGAATAAGAATATCTCTTATTAATAACTGAAAGTACTTGTGAAATGATTGCTATACCATCTTTGCTGGCTTCAACTATATATAATTTATTGAATATATTATTAATAGGCAACTTATATTGTTAAATATATGCAAAGAATTATAATGATTTTAATCTAAAAATGGAGATTAAAATAGGAATAATAGGAATTTCATTACTTTCGTTGATACTTGTTTTGATATTTAAAGATTTAGGTGTTAGGTATAAATAATAAATTGATTAGTATTTTAGGGGATTGCAACTTAGAATCAAATAATGTATTTTCAACACTTTTAGTGTATTTAAGGGGAATATTAATGATAATTTTATCGACTATGTTAATAAAATTACTTAAATATCCCCCCGAAATATTGTAAACTGAGATTTACAAAACAGTGATTGAAAAATTTATTAAGAAATATCTTCAAACATACATCAAAATAAATGTCACTTATGGCTTATTATATGTATTTATAAGATTACTGATAGTAATAATTATTATATATTTGATAGCCAATTGTAATAAACTATTTTTAAAAAGATCAAAATTTAAGAATAATCTGTTAAATGATTTAGGCAGTAGGGACTTTAATAATGACAATACTTCGATTACATGAGCCAATAATCCATAGACATGTCAGATATTTATTTCGTAGAAAAAAATTGGTTTTGCAGTAAAGGCTTTTGGATAAAAACAATAAAGAAATAGAGGATCAAGAATAAAATTCTTATCAAAATATATAAATAGCTCCATAAGGATAGGATATAAATAGTATAGGAATAAAGCTGTACAATTAAAGAAAGAATAAATCAGTTGCATTGTCTTTAGAATCATTTTAACCCTTGTAATTGTTGCCTTAGGAATCGAATTATGAAGTTCCTCAATAAAATATAAAAATTATATAACATGAAGGTCATAATAAATTAAATTTATTTTTATAAGCTAGTTATGAGATGTTTGGAGATTATCAATATTTTTAATAAGGAGAAAAGAGTAGTTTTTATTTCAATAAAATGCAATAGAAATAGATTGAATTAAGTAATAATAAAAATATTTTGATTACAACTTATGGATAGGAGATTATAAGTCACAAAGTGAACGAATATTTTGGGATAACTTTGAAATAGATAAAAAGTTCTTTAGATATAGAAAAGAACTTAGAATGTATGGAAAATTAGGAAGTAAATCAGGGAGGTACAATATTCTTAACTTATGACAATTTAATTTCGATGGAATTTATTACTAAGGAATAGAAAAGACAATTGACAAAAGGTGGAGGGATGTAATAATTATGGTTAAGATATGAGTAAGAATATACATGTGGTTTGGGAATATTTTTACCTGTTATAATTGGTCTACATTCATATAATGTTGATGAGGATTACTTCACTTTGGTATTTAAATTGAATCGATTGAAATTGAAATATCCGTTACTTGATGAGCAATGGTCTCAATAATTCGTCTTAAATGAATTAATATCTTAGAATATTATTGGTTGGATCACTATTGATAATGGAATATATAATAAAAGGTATTTAGCTAGTGAAGTTTAAGATGGTAAATATAAGATAGTTCTTAAAAGAGGTGATTATAATTTAGCTGAAAACGATAAGCAATCTCTTATTGATATGATTAAGAGAGATTATATAACAATGTAATAGATGAAATGCTCAATGACAATACATTTCATTTTTACTAAGCACACAGCATCAAGATTAAACAGTCTAGTAGGAAAGGAGAAACAAGTTGATTAAGATCAATCTATTGTAACATAGTCTTTAAAATAATAAAATGAGTTTATAGGATAAATGGCTTCTTATGAATTAAAAACAAAATTAGGATATGTACAAGTATTTTGGGATGATTGTTGGAAATACTATGATTCACAATTTGAAAGAGTCTTAGAAATCATTAATAATAAATTTTGATATGTTATTTTGAGGAAATAAATATTTATTTTAAGGACATAAATTTTCTAATCTAATTTCAAAGTTGTATATTCGAACTTAAAATAAAAGAGAAACCACTCATTAAATAAAACTTTTATTTTAATTTTATCCATTTTAATATATATAAGTCCTTAGATATCAAATGAATATTTAATATTAAATTTAATAGAAAATATGAATGTTGATCTTGAAGTAGCAATATTTGACTAAAATTCTACAACAACCTTGTCTCTGGATGATACAGTGAATGTACGTGAGCTCTTAGAGTATATTATGGAAGCATTCCCTTAGTAAACTATATTTTTTTATGTTAGAAATTTTCATAATATTGACATAAACAGCCTCTAGATTCAAGTTTCAGGAACATCACAGTGTATTTCTCCTTCCTAAAAATCCCTTCGTGAAGTGCTAAATTTTGAGAATAAAGCAAAAATTAAAATAATAAAAGCTACTCCAGATCAAAATAGCGTAGACATATTTAGTACTAATAATCCTAACAACTCCAATAAAAACATTTAAGGATTTTAACAAAACAATCAAAATATCAATAATTAAGCACCCTAATTTCAACCAAACAATTAATATTAATTTAATAATCAACAAATATAAATTCCTTAATAGAGAAGCTCATTCCCACAATAAATGTAACATTAGGATTTATAATTAGAGATGTGAATGTTAAATTTGGATCGTCATAAGTTTAAGCTTAAATGGAGGATAATTTATAAATACATGATTTAATTGAATACTTTTCAGACAGCTAGAAAGTCAACTAATAGTAATTGTTTATGTTTATTTAGAATTTATCATCTTTATTTTGGTTAATTGAACTTGTCATTGAATAACCGAAAATTGACACTTAGAGAAGTAGGAATATAAGATAAAACTATTTTGGAATGGAAGATGATTAGCTAAATTAATCAATCTTAAAATCAATTCCAAATAAATTCAACTTAAAGAGCTTAACCTAATTAGTAAACATTGTTTTATATTTAGACCAAATTTTTAACCATAATCAAATTAAGCTCCTATAGCTGGGTTTGGTAATTAAACCAATTATTAAAACTAAAACTTCCAACCCCAAGTATAATAATAATAGTTTTAGTAATAATTTTAATAATAATAATTTGTTAACTAACCACCTGGTTCTCAACAGATGTTTATGGGTTAATAAGCAGTAAATTAGGGATTTTAAGGAAGATAATAATTTAATCCTTAATCATAAACAATCTAAAATTTTGGTTAATAATAATAATAAAGATAACCAATCAATCCTGATTTTCAACCTAATTAAAATTAATAATTCCAATAAGGCAATGCTGGCCTTAATAATAATGGGTAGTTCTAAACTCAGTATGGATAAGGATAAGGAAAAATAATAGTTATTAACTTTGAGATTGTGGATGGTAATATAAAAAGACAATTCTCAACACAAGTAAATACATAAAATACCTTATAAGAAATATTAAATGCAGTTTATCTTTATTTAGGAGTATCAAAGTAATAAATGTTAATAATGATAGGGAGGTTGCTTCTGTTGATTTATTGATATCAGGTTAATAATATGGAGGGGAAAAGTTGCTTAAAACCTTGGATATGCTTTAAATGACGAAAGATAATTAGACTCTCTAAGTTAAATTAAGATGGATTGGAGGATGAAAATTGAAATATTAACTTGTTTGTATAATTATCTTAAATTATTAACAATAATTATAACATATATAATAAGGAATGTCTTTGAAAAATTTTTAACTGCTCTCTAAATTAGGTAAGAAGTATTTGCTGTAAATTATTAGGTGAGGGAGCATATTCATCCGTATATAAGGTGAAAAGATTGGAGGATTCTTAAGAATATGCTTTAAAGAAAGTGAAATTATAAAACTTGAATGATAAAGAAAAATAAAATGCAATGAATGAAGTTAGGATTTTAGCATCAGTAAAGCATCCAAATATTATCAGTTATAAAGAGGCTTTTATTGATATCCAAAGTAATTCATTATGGTAAAAATATATAATAATTTACTGTTAGTATTGTGATGGAATTTGCAGATGGTTGTGACTTGTACTAGAAAATTGTTAACTCAAAGAAAAATGGGAAATAAATAGAAGAATAAATAATTTGGAATATTTTTATATAAATAGTGAGGGGACTGAAGGCATTACATGAATTAAAAATATTACATAGAGATCTAAAAGTAAAATTTCTATTATTAAAAAGAGCGCAAATGTATTTTTATATTAGAATGGAGATGTAAAATTGGGAGATATGAATGTTTCCAAAGTTGCAAAAAAAGGTTTACTATACACTCAAACAGGAACACCCTTTTATGCTAGTCCTGAAGTGTGGAAAGATTAGCCATATGATTAGAAATCAGATATTTGGAGTTTAGGATGTGTTGTCTATGAGATGGCAAGCCTAAAACCTCCATTTTAGGCAGAAGATATGGAAGGGTTATATAAAAAGGTTATAAGAGGATTTTACCCCAGAATTTCACAAAATTATTCATAAGATCTTAACAATGCGATAAGATCAATGCTATAAGTTTAACCACATTTGAGACCAAATTGCGAGAAATTATTATAATTTCCTTCTCTTTTGAAAAGATAGGATGAATTACCTAAATAAGAATAAACAGATAATGAACCGAATACATTATTATCTACAATAAAGTTTCCTAAAAACTATCATTATTTTACATCAATGCTCCCGAAACCTTGTTATGAGTGTGTCAATAGAAAATAAATAAAATCATTGCATTCTCAATAGGCTAGTCCAAATCCAAGATCTTTAATGAGTGTTAATGGTAGTTATGAGGACGTAACTAGTTAAAAGTCTATTGATAAAAAAGATCATGTTGGTAATAATCGTAAAGCTTAGCCAGATGTATTGTTATTATTAGAATAATATAATAAAGTAAACAATCTTATACCATAGACAATAAGTAAATAAGAAAACCAATAATGAAGGTAAGACCGAATAGACATTAAAGTTAAGAAGAAGTGAGTGTTTTGGAAGTCATAACTTAACATTAATCCAAAATATCGTTGGAAAACAACAAATTACCAATTCTTGAAGAAGTTTCTCCGAATAAGAGAAAAGTTAGACCAACCAAGCATAGAAATTAAAGCTTACCTAATGCAAATTTACTTCCATTAATATAAGCTGGTGTATTAAAATGAATTATTATAATTAATTGTTTTACCATGATTCAGAATAACAAAAGAAATCCTATTTCAGATCCATATGCTCTTGAAGACTAGCTTGCTAGAGAATTATAAAAGAGAAAGGTGGAAGAAGAAAAAAGAAGAAGAGAAATTGAAAGAATTTGTGCTGAAAGTGAGGAGATTAAGTTGTTAAAATAAAAAGTACAAACAGCATATGTTACAAAAGAGAGAACTTAATAATTAGCAGAATAGCAATTGAGAAGAATTTTAGATTTGGTATTTTCTACAGTTATATATTACTTTATAGAAATAAGAGAGTGAAATAGAGACAACAATTCTTTAAAAACTGAAGAGAGAATAAGAGGAAGAAAGAGCTAAAGAAAAGTATCGTTTGAATTAGAGATTAGAAGGGAAATATGTACTTACTATTACCATTTCAATTTTAGACTTTATAATAGTAGATGAAAGAGCATGAATAATAGAGAGAAGAGGCTAAGGAATAATATCTTTATGAGAAAGATTAAGTGAATAGAGTTATAAATTAATTAATGTAAGAAGATAGAAAATTTTTGGAAGATTCAGCAAAAAAAAAGAAAATTGCCTTTTCTGATATGTAAATGGCTTTGAGGGAAAAGGCTGAACTAATTTAGAAAATGAAATAAAAGGAGAGAGATGAAAATTAGAGATACTTAGATTTCATAAAAGAGAAAGATAGATAAGCACATTAAATAAAGGTTAAAAAGCAAGAGGAGAATGCAGCAAAGTATAGTTATGGATATAGTGTAGAGATAAAATCTTTTAAAAATTAAAGGAAGAGGAAGAGAGAAGAAGATAGGAAGCAGAATTGTTAACAGAATTAAGGTTTTAATTATATTAAGAATAATATGATGCTTTATAGAGATAGAAGGATATCGATGAAGCAAATAAAAGAGAGTTTTAAAAAAGAGAAATGCAATAAGCAGAATAAGAGGCCAGAGTGAGAAAATAAAGATAAAGAGAAGAAGAACAATAATTAGAAAGAGATTTTAGAGATTAAATGATGAGAAAATTTGCAGAGGATGATAAACTTGAATAATTAGGATAATAGAAAAGAAGAATTAAAGAAATGGAACATAAAAAAGAAGTCGAAAGATTGTGGCAATAAAGATTACAATTATTTTAGATGGAGAAATAGAAAGAGATGGAATAATTGGAAAGATAAAGAAGAGAAGAACACTATAAATAATAAGTTATAGAAGAAGAAAAGAATCGAATATTATAAGAACATTTATAGTAAGTAGGAGAATTCATTCCTAAAGGATTATTATTAAAATAGGGAGACACTCAATATATTAAACAGTCATAACCAAATGGAAGTTATTAATCTGGATTTAGATTATGATATTAATAAATTTTTATCTAAATTTAAATTCCTATTTTCTATTAAAAAAATAATTTAATTTTGTTAAAAGTTATTAATAACTATCTTTATAAATGCTCAAAAGGTTAATGTTGTAAGAATTCGATAAATAAGTAAAATATATAATTATAAAATGGTTTATATATTTGAAGATAGTTATTAGAATAATGATCAATATTATAATGATTATTATATGTAGTAAAATTTAATTTCGCTAAATATATGTTCAGAATATATTTTTTATAATTAATAAAATAATTATTTATTTGAATTGTTTTGGCAAGCATCTTGTGGATGATTAATTCATAATTTTGAATATAAAGTTTTATTTCAAATTATAATCTAAGTTTCTAAAGTATTAAAGTGATTAATTAGAAAGTTATTTATTTAACAATTGAGCATTATGTGATTTTCATTAATTTTCGAAACTAAAATAACTATAATTTAATTTTTCAAAAACTTCAAAGAATTACAAGAATAATTGAAGCAATAGAAGTAATTTGCTATGTAAGATTAGTCATAATTAAGATATCAATCGAGAATAAAGTTTAAGCAATATTGAAATGGTTTATATTTGTAATTAGAATTGTATATTAGAAAAATCATAAATTCAATTCTATGATACTGTCAAAAAATCTACTTGGAAATATTGTTATTATTTTATAGATATTACAGTGTTATCAAATGATTCAAATTTGTGAGATTATGTCTCTTAAATTTAATCTTTAAATTTAGGATTCATTTTTACAATAACTTAAATGTTTAGTGATAAATACCTTTATCAATTCCATCTCCGCTTAAAGAATTGAAATAAGGATGCTATAAAGCTGAATCAATATTAAATCGATAAAGCGATTGATTTTCAAGAAGATTTCTCATGAGATCTGTTCCAGAATCCGGAATTAAAGGAAAATCATCTTAGTCTTAACGTGTATTTCTTTTGTAGCTTATTATATTAATAATGTTAATACAATTTGTACATTAATTAACCTACTTTAAAAATGTCCAGCTCAAATTCATGATTAGTCGTTTTTTGAATAACTGCATTGCTAAATCCAATCAGCTTTAATTAATTCTCTTCATCAAACATAATGTGAGACTTTGAAATGTTTTTATGAGCAATTAAACAATTTTCGAGTCTTTTGATCGATAAAAGTAAATTCTTAATGAATTGTAAGATATATACTTAAACAATAATTTTTATCTCTTCATCAGCAAAATCATTATCAAATTTTCTTTATAATTGCTCCATAATTAAATATACACATGAATTGGACTCATATACTTCAAATATAATTGGTATAAACTTATGCCCCTAAAGTTTTTGTATTAAATCTATCTCATTATGAATGTTTTCAATTGATCTATTACATTTCTTATAACATTTGCAAGCAAAAATTCTAAAATTTCTATTGTCCATCAGCTAACAAACCTAAATTGTTTTTATAACATCATACTTTAGTGGTATTGTTTTAGCTTATATGAATAGTTTATTAAAAAGTGTAAAATTTCTATATTCCTTTAAAAGTTACTAGACAACGCAAATTCATTTTTAATTTAGCCATGTTCTATGTTGTGCCTACAACATCTAAATTTTGAATTTTAAATCCAATTATTTTATCTCCAAAAAATACCCAAGTTATAATCAATTTTAAAGAAAGTTCAAAGGTTATTTTTTATTCCTAATTAACTAAATCTAAAGAACGATTAGATAATTCAACAGTAAAATTTAGATCTCCAATTTAGCATGGAAAATACTTGATGTTTAACATACTTTAATTATTATTATATTTAAAATGCAGCGAACTGATAAAATTATTAAAATCTAATATAATGTTTTAGTATTAGGCTCCTTAAGGTATTAGGATCCAAATCTGTTTTTATAAAGACAAAAGTTATTATTTAGTAGAAATGACTTTTAAATATATTTAATTAAGAACTAGATCATTACAAAGTTGAATAGAATAGGAAAATTTATTGCATTGTGTAAATTTATCTCTTATTAAAATTTCATCAGTTATAAAACAAAAAGATTAGTGATTAGAAATTTTTGCTTCTGAGCGATTAATTTAATGTTTACAGAGGATAATTAAGCTCAAAAATAAATATAAATTGCCATATTTTTAGTACCAAATGAATTCAAAACGATCAGATTTTGATATCAAAATAATTCTAGAGAAGATTATTATAAAATAAACATAATAAATATATTATGATAATTAATAGATAAAGTAAGAGATTTTAAGTAGTAAAAATTTAGAAATAAACACATTATATTATTTTAGAATTAGCCAATGAAAAGATGAGACATTACCATTATAAAGCTTTTAAAAATAAAATTAATCTAATTAAACATAAAATAAAATTATTTAATAAAAAATCGTATAATTTATAATTTATACAATTAAATATAATTTGATGAATTTCAAAAGAAATAAAATATTTCAATATACAGGATTTGTATTTATATGTATAAATCATACATCATTTTATTATTAGTTTCGTTCTCATAAGCAACTTGTCCTGTAATTATATTCATTAGATGGACTTAATTTATTGTTAAAAATTTACGTGTATTTTATAGCTACAATTTTTGATCCAAATATATTTTTCACATAAAAATTGAGCTATTTTAATTTTTATTACTAAAATTTTATATTGCATAGTATTATGTTAAAAGATCTGAGTTATCCATTATGAATTCTAATGAGATCCTGAAAACAGCATCAATAATAATAATAATTTAGAAATAAAGAAGAGTATAAATTAGAATTAAGAGAAAATTTGATAAAAGGTAATAAAAACTTATTTAAAAAAATTAACACTGTAGATAAATTTTTTTTTTATTTTATCACGGAAAGAGCGAATTTATTTAATAGAATATGATTGTATTAAAACATAATTTAAATCGTTTTTTTAACTTTTAATAACTCAATCAATAAAGTAAATTATAATCATATTTCTATTCATTTATTTTGTTTTAGTTTCCATTTTAAAATTAATTTAATATTTAAATTTCGTCATAACCCTCACCGTGATTAAACATTGTAGTTTTTTATAAAGATTTTTTTAACATGTCTATGATAAATTTATAATTATTACTATGATTTATATAAAAATGTTCTCTTTTACTCTTTACAATTTAAATTGCTTCATTCAATGGAACTTATAATACTGTAGATAAATATAATACAACAAGAGATGGTGCTCTTCCTATTCCAGATGTGCAATGAACGTAAACAAACTCATAGTTATTGATTAACTTTTTCAATATTTAAACTGCTTTGAAAGCCTTTTTTTCAAAATCTATAGGATCCATATCAAATATTTCGAAATTTTACATAACAACATCATTTTTTTTATAAATATTTTAAATTTCATCCCAATCAACTCCTCTATGATAAATATCTAATCTTGTTTGGAGATTTAAAACAGCTTTAATTCCATTAGTTTTTAATACTAGTATGTCCTATTCATTTTAAGGATAGGGTCCAATAATAATGTTTTCATTGATAGGAGTAATAGCAAATTAAACAACAAAATTCCAATCTAATTTATTAAGTCTTCCAAAAGACTCATAATAAAAAAAGGAAGGTTCTTTATCAGAGAAGGAATAACCGATATTGGTTTCTTTGTTTATTTTTAGTTTCTTGTCAGTAGAAAAGGATCCATTTTTCAATTTCTATAATCTTTAATATTAACAAGCTGTCAATAGCTGAGTCTTAATTCTTATAGGAGATTTAGGATATGCATTTTGTACTTACCTAAAAGATCTTAAATCACTTGATTTTAAATATCTTCCATTTCCTCTTTCCCATATCATTGATCCGTTCTCTTCGTTCCTAATTACATAAAAGTATCTAAATGAGAAATTCATAGGATCTACAATAAAGGAAATAGACCATTATTAAACAGGTTCCCCATTTACTTAAATTAGTATGTAAAATACATATATCTATTTTTTATTAACATTTCATCAGTACTGGATGTATCCATTAACCTAGTTGTTCAATAGAGCCGATGACCATCATCCTTTATTTGGAAGATAAATTGTAATTTAATTTTAATTTGATTGTTCTATACCCCCAATATTCACCTTTTATATTAATTTACTGAGAATACAATTAAAATATTCTTGTTTTGTCTCATTTTAAATCATATGGGTTGTGATAACTCTGTTTTCTCCTGGTTCCCAAATAGTATCTTACAAACTTGGATTATTGAAATTATTCATTATGAATTTATATTCAATCTTTTAATATTAAGATCTATCAATTTTAATACATATAGTCCACTCGTCATTCTTATCATATATAAAATGATATCTTACTTCATTCCACTATAATCGTAATCCTTTTACTGGATTCCAATTACCTAATTATTTATTGTCTCCAACTATGTATAAAGCCTTACCAATTTGAGTATGGTAGTGAATTTTAAAATACACATTAAAAGATTAAGAAGGCAAAGTTGTATTATTAGACATTGATTGCTATTTCATTACAATATATTGCAAATTAAATTATTTATATTTCATTTATCTATATCTAATTGTTTTCTTTAGTTCAATCCTACTTAATTATTTTCGGTTTGTTCTTTCTCTAATTTTGACCATCTTATCATAATTTAAAATATTCTAGAAGCTATTCTTGGATTAGTAAATAGTCTTTCATTCACTTTATTTGCTTAGATTAAAATACAATTTAATCCTTTTGCTTCACATTCCTTAAGACATATAAAACTAAATTATATATTGTTAAATACTATAATTTATTAACTTCTTCGTCTGCTATATCTTCCTTTATCTTAAAAGGCTCTGCTTCAGATTAAACTGCATTTTAATAATTTTATTTCACTTTTTACAAATCTAAATTAGTAGAAATAGTATAAGTTTTTGGTTAATTTTAATCAATCGGATCAGACTTATATTTATTTTTTGCTTTCTTTATCAAAGTTATGGGCTCTGTTTCAATTATTGGGCCACCAGCTTAATGAAAAATTACTAAAATTTATTCTCTTTTTTAATTAAATATTTGTTTGTATTCCAATTACTATAGTAAATATGGCAATTCTGCAATTAAGTTTTGCTTATTATATGTATTGAGATATCCAACAACAACATCTTTATTTTAATCTCGAAACATTTAATTATGCAAACTCATTATTTTATTATTGTTATCCTTATTTCCTTCCTTACTTTGATCATTCAGTTTCTCTTATTCTATTGTTGCAAAATTAAGATCAATTAACTTAGTAGATTGATCAGAACTTGCCTAAATTGTTATTTATTGCATAAAAAGCTTATTAAATAATTAATATTCTATAACAAATTAATTAAACAATAATAAGAAGTCAATTCTCATCTATTTGAAATTAAAAAAATCTTAGTAATATATTAAAATAGCAGAAAATTATAAAAAATAGGAATCTCTCTCACTAAATGTTTTGATAGAAGAAAAAATTAAAAAATTGCACGGAATAGCGCCCAGAGTATTGTTTTCCCGAAATAGAAGTAACTCTTTGGCAAGTCCGCTTAATTAAATAAAATTTAATCATTTAAATATAAATCGAATTAGGAGAAATAAAATTATGGGATTTTCACAATATATTACATAAATAATATACATAGTCTTTAAGATTTGAGTAGTTCGATAAGAGTCATTTGTTGTGAATTTGTAAATAAATGTCCTAAATCTTTATAGATATAATTGCAAAAATTTTTTATAAAAGTTTTATATATTTTAATAATATTTTTATATCAAAGTATTTATACCAAAATTATTTTACATACATTTATCAAATTTAATAAAGATTTAATAATTTATTAGAATATCAAATGGCACCATTACCAGAACCAACTAATCAAAGCGCTCAGTCTGTAGAAAATAAAGAAGTATGATATGTTCATTCATAATTAGGTGTTCAGATTCGTTTACAAGAACAAAGAATATGATGTAACAGAATATGTTCCTAAACATCCTGCTGGTAAATCCTTTTTTGATAAGATGAAGGATGAGAAAGAAGATTTCACAGAATATTTTAGGTAATTAATCTTTTTTATCAACAAATAAGATGCTTACACTCCAAAAAAGCTTTGAAAATATTAAAATCCTAAAAAGTTGTGAGGTCTAATTTGAAAGAATCAGAATAAAGCAAACAATATTCTCATATAAAAAAATAAGTAAAAAACCTGTTTGAACCTGATTGGACTATTGAAGTTCTACTTTTTATTGGATTGAGTCTAGGGTTATATTTAGGAGTTACTAGTGAATGGTATATAGCAATTCCTACAATTGCTTTAACTTAAATAGTAGCTGGGTAATATTTTTATAATATAGTTAGATGGCAAGGACATTCAACTAATCACAATCGAAATCCTTTATTGTATAAATTATCTATTCCCTACGGTATTATTCATGGATTTTCGACTGACTGGTGGCAATTCAAACATAATAACCATCATATTTTTACTAATAGAATTGGAAAAGATGATGACATCAATCATACTTATCACATGTGGTAATATGGATTCCTCTATTTAAAGTATTACATTTAACTTATAAAAATTAGATGGAAATTTGATTCTTTCCTAGCATCTTACAATAAAATAGACATAATATATATCTTTATACATCAATTAATTGTATTCTAACAAAAAATATGGATTTATGTTGTTGCTTAATATATAGCAGGATTCTTTAGTGCTTGCATATTGATAGGAAATCATGAAAGAGAATATAAATTCTTCAATAAAATTGATAAGCCTTTCATTGAACATTAAATAATCACATCTAGAAATTATGATTGGACTGGTAATTTTTATTTTCTATTTTATTTAGATTGGTTATCTAATTTATTAATGGGAGGAATGTAATTTTAAACAGAGCATCATTTGTTTCCTTAGATTCCTTTTTATAGACTGCCATATGCAGCTAAAATTATTAATAGAGAATTAAATAAATTTGGATATAAAATACACGTTGGAAAAATATTATGATAATTTATAATCATATAATATATTAATTATTTTAAATTTTAATTAATTTGTTTTAATAAAAAAAGAAATGAATTGAAAATTTACAAACTTTGTTTAGTTTTCCAATTCATCTTTAATTAATGCATTAAACAGAATTTTTCATGTTGACATTTCATTTTGTAATAATAAATTTCAACATTTTTTATAAAATTATAAAAGAGGAACTTTTTTGGTGATCTACCAAAAACAAATAAAAAAAATCTGTTAATTTATGATACTATAATCATATGAATGCCTGTTTTTCTCCAAATTTAAGTTTCTATTAAAGGCAATTTATTTTTGATGAAATTTTTATTGAGAATAGCTATTTTATAAATTATATCAACTTTTATTCCTTCTATTTTATTTTAGTTTTCTTATATTAATAAAAAAGTTTATTTGTATTATTTTGGTAATTTTAACTTTTTCAGATGAAGTAAATTGTTATCATAATGCAAGCTGCTAATTACTATTATATAATGTTTTAAATGTTATATTTGCAGTTTCAATTTTCAGTTTAATTTAAATCTATTTCTCTTTTGATTGATTACTCAAGAATAAGTGAGAGCTATAAACTCTATAAGCAACATTCATTCTATTAGTACTTCACATATTTTCAATAAGGCATATCTAGTGACTGGCAGAAACCAAATAAATTTGATTGAGATTTTTCAAATTTATAAGTAAGTTTCAGGAAATCAACTTTCTGAGAAGTTATTTTCTTTTTTAAATATTCTTGAAATCATCTTTTTGGATTAAAAAAATTAAGGATTAGAAATGTTAGAAATTTATAAAATTATTAAAATAATATCCAAT
Organism: Paramecium sexaurelia; assembly: GCA_000733375.1. Classification (NCBI taxonomy): domain Eukaryota; phylum Ciliophora; class Oligohymenophorea; order Peniculida; family Parameciidae; genus Paramecium; species Paramecium sexaurelia. Next base: position 216,255 of record JPFM01000093.1, on the reverse strand, counting down.
AAACTATATAAAATAGTTATTCATTAATCTTTCTTGGTTTTTTTGAGTGTCTAATATCTAAGTTCATTATCTTCAACCTAATCGTTATAAAAAGTAAATGATTATTTTCTACTCCTTTATCCTTCATTTTCTTATTATTATGGTTATTTTTACTCGATCAATTCTGATTGAAGTGATTTTTCATCAGTTTTAGGTACATCAATCAAATCAGATAGGCTTAATTTCCTATTATTAATATACTTTTAATTTCTTGCCCTAAACATATAGAGATTACAATACATAATAAAATGAAAAAATGATTCATCAGTTCCTGGTCTTGATTCTTCATTATGTTAATTGTTATTCTTTTAAGGCAATAATATTTCTTATTAGGTTTATTAAGGTTATTATATTTTGGAGATTTATTGTGTATCAATTTGATTGACTTCAGAAATAGATTAATAAGCATTTTAAATTTATTAAATAGCTATAATTTGATCTTTCTCTTTACGCAATTCATAGATTTCTTTAATTAATTCTTCTGGATAGTTTCGATCAGCAATTTCTTGTATTTTCTTTAACAATTTATTTTGTTATTATTAATATTTTCTCACTTGATCTTTTGTGTTTTAATTATTACAGGTGTCAGGCAAATTAAGATCAAGACTCCCTTATTATAATTCAATTTTAATCTAATCTTATTTTAACTAAATTTATTGTTGATTAGACTCGACTTGCATGGATTCTAAGTTCCCTTATATTTCATCTTCAGATATATCTAAATGAAAATAGTAAAAGATATTTATCATACCATTAATTGAACCAGCTCTTTATCTTTTTTATGTTTAATCACACTCTGAATAATTATGGAACATTTTATTTTCAAATATCTGCTTAATTTCTGAACTTTTAAGACCATTAAATTATTTTTTAAATTCCTTCTCTAATCTATTAAAAAATTTTTATGCATGAGATCTTGATTGACATAGAGATCATACCTAATTTAAGCTCCACTTCTAGTACCAACATATTCTTCAACCTTCTTCCAATTCTTACCATGAATACTAAGTGCTTCTACAAATCTTGAATGTTCATCCTTTATCCACCTTCCCTAAACAACTTCCTCCTATACTATCACTTATGTTAAAATTCCTACTTCGCTATCTTCAAAAGATCTTGATTATTTCCTCTTAGTTGCCTATGCCATTTAATTTATTTATAAATATTAATTCATTATTATCTGTCATTCTATTTTATGTTTAATTCATTTTATTATTATTAATTATGAGATTTTTACTGAGGAGGAACATACACCAATTCGTAAGATTCTCTTAAATACTTCTCATCATCATTTTAATCTGTCTCTGTCTCTTCTGCCTCCACTACAGGTTTCTCTTATTTGTAATTCCTTTTCATATCATGTCTTCCCTTATAAAACTTCTATAAATGCTCTTCCTTCTTATTTCTTCTTTCCATTATCTATTTCTTCTTCTCCTCATCCTTCTAATTATTAAGTCTTTGTTATTATTTCTCCTTCTTTATTTTCTTCTCTGCTTCAATAAAATCAGTCTTTGATCTCAACAAGAACCATAACTTAGATTCTGATAAATCAATCACTATTTTTTCTAATTGCTATATATTTCAATCTAGATTACATTAATAACTTATTTAATGACTTTTGAATCTATCAATTATCTCTTTCCTATAATATCTTAATTCTTTGTGGCTTCCTATTATATTTCAATGATTTTCTTTCCAATTTTATCCATGTCTAAATCTTCACCTTCTGCAAACTATAACTTTGTTTAATCTACTTTCTCTTAATCTTTTAATTAATTTTATATTTTTAATTAAGCTTTCAACTTTCTCTCTTCCGCTTTCAACATTTCTAAATGCTCATCTTATTCAGTTTTTAATTTTTATTCTAATTTCTCCAATTCTCTTTTTTTCTATTCAATATCCTCTTCAGCATCTCTTTAATTTTAAATATTTCTTAAATTCCCTTCCTCAATATTGTTCAAAATCTCTATCACCAAATCTGCCATCCTTTCTTACTATCTTTCTGCTTCAATTTGTTCCTATGTCTACTTTTACTCCTCTCTTTAATCAACTCCAGTTACAAAAAATTAGTTCTTCTATTCATTTTACTAATTATTAAATAATCTTATGTCCTTTTTCTCAAATTCAGAAAACTTTGTCTTGTATGTATCCTAATTTTAATTATAACTCTTAAGATTACTTTGATTTTCTCTAAAAATTATCTATACTTATCCAATTTTTCAAATTCTTCTCCATATTTTGTCTTCTACAACTTCAATCTATCAATTTAAGCTAATATTTTGGCCACTTCTGTTTTTACTTCGTCTTTCTTTTTTGCTTCTCTATCAGCTTAATATGCTGCTTAATCCGCTTAATATTTAACTTCATTCATAAATTTTTTTACTAATTCACAATCATTTTTAAAATATAATCTTCTCGCTCTCAAAGATTCTTACTCATTCTTTATAAAATCTTCCAATCTTTCAGTTTCTTCCTTCTTTGTCATTATATTCAAATTAGCCAAACATATATCTCTCTTCTTCTCTATAAAATCTGTAATGGTTTCTCTTTTTTCTCTTAAAATTGATTTTATCCGATATTTTTTCTTTTTCATTTCTTATATTTCATAATCCTTCTTTTTATCTTCTTTTCCGTAGATAGTTTTCCTTGCTTCATCACCTTTATATTCCATTAATTTTGGATTAAAATGTTTGATATGCTATGCAATCTCATCTATTTTCACAGGTTAATTGGGATCTCTCATTTTAGCTTCATTAGCAAACATTTCATCTCTTTCTTGTGCTAATTTATTTGCTATTTTTAAATTTAAATATTTATTTATACTTTGATCTTCTAATTTTTATAACAGTCCAAATCTTGTTGATTTAGCACTTGTTTGATATAATTTTTATGTATGCGGAACTTACTTTTGTTCTTCATCATCATCATTATACCCAGAATTTCTTTCTCTCTCTAACTTTTAGAGAAACTTTTTAGAATCCAACTCAAATTAAAAGGGATTTTCTTCATATGTTTATTATTATGCTTAATTCATAATATAAAAATAAAAAAATTATTATGAAAATTACAATTTGTAAAAAAAGTAAATGTTCAAAAACATCAAATATAGAAGTTAAATTAATTTAATAAATTTTTTTAAGCATCTTAAATTGAAAATTAAGAAATTAGTCTAAAAAATAATCAATTTTTAAGAATAAATTATTTATTTTAACTGCTAATAAAAATGTCTAATTAACCATTTCAAGTATATTTGAGAATCAAACCATTATTGGAGAGCAGGTAAAAATATATTATTATTATTTAAGTACTGAAACTTTAATAGAAGATTTGAATAACAATAGAATTGTAATAAGGAAAGATGGTAAAAATAATAAATCATTTGTTTTCGACAAAATATTCAGTGGTGTTCAAAATAATGAAGATATTTTTGATCAATCATTGAGAGTATATTTATATATTAAAATAACAGCATAATCTGGATCATTTTATTGAAGGGTACAATACAACAATATTAGCATATGGTATAACTGGTTCAGGTAAAACCCATACAATATTTGGAAATGAAAAAGATGAAGGATTGTCATTTAAATGCATAAATTATTTAGTCAATAGAATGAAATATCTGAGGTTAGTTAGCTAATTTTTTAATACCTAGTCCTGAAGCTAATGTTCAGATGGAGATGAGTTTTATAGAAGTCTATAATGAAACCATAAGAGATCTGATGACAGAGTAACCTAAACCTTTAATGATAATGTAGGACAACCAGAAAGGGTCATACATTTAAGGTTTGCAAACGATTAAAATTAACAGTATTAATGATGTATTGATTCTGTATCATAAACTTTTAGGTAAAAGAAGGCATAAATATTGCGAATCAAAATAGAAGTTTGGCTTAAACCATTTACAATGTATATTCATCAAGGTCGCATGCATTAATATAATTTAATCTAACATATTTTTTTGAAGGGTAATAAAGTAGTTATCCTATCATTAGATAAACTATTACACCAAAATTATTTATTGTTGATTTAGCAGGTTCGGAAAGAGTATATTAAGATCAAAAGAGTAAGAATTAACAAGAAGGCTCTAATATAAATAGATCTCTTTTGGCATTAAGTAATTGTTTGACCATTTTATCTGATAAATCTAAGAAGAATCAATATATACCTTACCGAAACTCAAAATTAACAAGATTATTGTAAGATTCTTTAGGTGGTAATACTAGAACGATAATGATTTCTTGTATATCGTAAAATAAATGTTAATATGATGAAATATTAAATACTCTTTAATATAGTAGTAGGGCTACTCAGATAAAAAAGTAGGTTTAAAAGTCTTTACATTAATAAATAAGTGAAGAAAAAATATTAGTCCCTTCAAATGTCACTGATTCTGAAATGAGTACTAAACAATTATATTTAACGAAAATCTATAATGATATTTATAGTAATATTGAAGAGTATCATGAAATAAATAATTCTCTTATTGAAATACAAAATAACATTCTTTAAAATTAATACTAGATTGAGGAAATCTATTAGATGAGTTTGTAAAATAATCTCAATTCAATAAATGATGATTAAATGTACCATAATTTAATGATTGCCTAAAAGTAAAATTAAGAAATTGAATAATAATTATAGAATGCACTAAAAGTCAATTTGAAATAAAAGTAACTCTAAAAATCCTTATTACTTTAAATTACAGAGGAATAATAATAATACATAGATTATTGGAAATTTAAATATGAGGAATCCCAAAAGGAGATATCTGATTTGAAATAACTTTTATAATCAAAAGTATTAATATTATTACTATCTTTTAGAATGAAGATATACAATCAAAAGATTCCTAAATTTAATAGCAATAGATATTATTGGATTAAATAAAGACAAAAAATCCATCTCTATATACGACTAATAATGATTCAGACTGCTCCTACCCTTCATCATTTGCATCATCAACAAGTACTTCGTAAATAAAAAAGAAATCCTCTTTAACTCACTTAAATGCTCAAAATACTTTATCATAATAATCATAATTATTTGATATGATTGACCGACCAAGATTTTCAAATATATCTCATATAAAATAAATATTGGCTTCAAGAGAGCGTTCTCCAGTTAATTCAATTTTTAGGTAATCTCCTGTTAGATCTCCTCTGAGAAAGAAGCCATCAATTCGAAATATAAGTAATATAGTTATTAATTTTAGCTTCTATATCGAAAGTAGAATAATCAGAAATCTCTTAGATTTCTTCAATAAAAAAATCTAGGTTGATTAACGATCCACAAATAACTACGATCAATTTATATGGAAGTCAATATATTAATTTAATAGACAAAGAAAATATTTCATGATATTATTATATTTATAACTTAAATATAAAATAAATTATATTCCATAGATATAAAGATAGCATTAACAACTGATGATTTAAATTTAAACCAGAATCTTTTTTTTTTAACAACCTTATATATAAAAGTTAATTCATCTTAAAGATTTGTAAATAAAATTTTATATTTTTAAAGCGCTTTTATTTAATTTCATCTTAAAAATTTTTAATATAAAACTCAAGATATAAAAAAAATTTTTTTTAATATTAATCAACACAAAATTTTGTATGGTCTTCTACCAACTTATTCATGACAATAAGGACAATAATGTATGATGTTTCTGCATTCTAAAGATTGACAAATATAACATAAGAATGGCCAACAAATTAAAAGAGTTAAGATAGAAATTATTACTGCAATGCAATCATATTGTTTTTCAATGTTTGTCTAACATATTTTTTAGCATTTAATGCAAAAAATTTGTGTTGGTAAATTTTAATCATCTGCATTTTCAGGCAAATTACTAATAGTATTATATAAAATTACAATTAATTTTTTGATGGAGATTCTAAAGGACTTTATTCTTATTATTCTTAATTTTGATTATTATTTAAAGGGAGTGTCCTAGTAAAAATATTTTACTCATTCAAAATACTGATAGATGTTTTGGATTGGAAAAACTTTTTGGGTTTATTTTAGAAACTTATGTTTATTAATTCTAGACTGTTATTTCGAGAAATTATTGATGATTTATCCATTGAATTTATCAAAAATAATAAAAAAATATTTTTTTAAGAGAGAACTTATAAATAATAGTAAAAAGTCATGTTCTGTCGATTATACCATTAATCTATTGTTAGTAAAATAAATATTGAAATAAAGACTTGTGTGGAATGTATTTTTATCATCTATATTTAATTCATAATAATTTTTATTTGTTAAAATGTTTTAAATATTTTTATTATGTTTATTGTTCTTATTTTATTTGCTCCTTTATTTTAAAGTCGTATAATAATATTTTGAATTTCTTATTTTAATATCAATTATAAATTCATTCTTTTATATTTGGAAATTTCATAGTAAGAATGAATTTTTGATAAAATTTTGGATAGAATTACTTCTTAGATATTTTATAGAAAATATAATGAAAGTTTAAAAATGAATAACATAAGATATTATAACCATTTTAAACTGTTTCAAATTCGCTAAATTTATCTAATAATAAAATATTAAATGAATAGCAGCCAAAAAATTAGAAAGGGATCTCGTAACATGAAGTATATATATGTATTTCCCTTTAAGGTATAAGAGAATTTCTCACGAATAAAGAACTTAAATAATAAATGAATTAACAAAGAATGGAAAAACTTTGAAAGAAGTAAATAAGTAAAAAAAAATATATTAGGTCTCTGAAGAAACTTAGTTAAAACCCTCTACTGTTAAAGCCATATTGTAAGTCTATTTAAAGGAAGGCAGAATTGGTAAGAAATCTACAAGAGATAGAAAGGTGAAATTGTTGAATACAACAGTAATAGCTTTAATTGACAAAACAAAGTATAATATTTTTGATTACATTTTTAAAAGAAACTCTGATTATGCAATTGAGAATCTCTAATTCATTCATCCTATGATTAAAATAAATCAACAATCTTCTGAGATTTCACATAATGGATAGACTCTGACTGAAACTTAATAAAAGTTAGATTAATACTCAAAATAACTTATGATGACTTAAGTTAAAGAATTCTTGAGGGAGAAAAAACAAGAAATATTAGAATAGTTAATAAACCCTTTAGCTAAGCAGAATTTTCTAAATTAACTTGCCCAATTTGAAGTTGCCGACTAATTACCATTTCAAGAATTAAAGAAAGAAAACTTGTAAGTAGAGGATGAAAAAATAGTCGAAAAAATCACTTAACATTTAAAGTCTAAAGTAAAACTATGATGTTAAAAAATACATATGTTTTATATATAAATCATAATAAACTAGTTGTTCTTGGTTATTCATATAATGATATTATTTATCCAGTTTGGTAACCAATAATAAGAACTCTATGTGTATGTACTATAATTAAAATATGATATACATTGGATAAATTAGCTACATGTAATAGGGGAAGTTAAGAATTCTAAATTTTTGGTATTAATTAATTCTTTAACTTTTCTCAATTAATTTGTCTCCATTTTGATTTCCATATCTTCAATTTTGTATTTTTTGAGACAATATTAACTAAAATCATCAGTCTTTTTTAATTATATAAGGGATGTTATGAATATTGTGCCATCATAAGTGAGGATTAACTAATTATATAAAATAAATGTATTACTATTTCAGGTGAGTACTCATTAATAACATAGATTGTAATAATATGATCTAATAAATCTCTTGAAAGGAAGAGTTCCCCTTATAAAGTGTAGATGATTAGATTTTTGGAGTTAGAAATAAAAATAAAGCCTGAAGGATGAATTTTGATTTAAAGATAATCATTAAATAAAATAGAAGTTTCTATTAATTTAAGAAATACTCCTTTTAATGTATGAATTAATATATCTCCTTTGAGATCAAAACTTAAGATAATTTGTAAAGTTTAGTTAACTTAAATAATTGAGACTTCGTTTTAATGTCCATATAAAATGAATTCCGGTTGATGTGATAAAGTCCATTCCCAAACTGATATTCTTGTATCTCTGCTGCCGCATAATAATTATGTAGAGCTTTTGCCTAAACAAGTAACAACTTTCGTGTGGAATTCGACAGAACAAGTTAATTTAAGATCTTTCAAAGAATAAACTTTAACAGAATTATCCGTATATCCAGCAACTACTAAAGAGTCATCAAATAGTAAAAATATGTTATCTTGATTAAATTTTAATTATTTAACTTCTTGGTTTCCAAAATCTTTAGGTATTTTATGACTAGTTATTCTATGTTCTACATTAAATACATGAATTTCTTATTCATTCGTAATTAATACTAAATATTTATCATTACAAAACAATTGTTCTATTTCTATATTAGATTTATTTATCATCAAAGTAATTTATTAAAATTTCAACAATGGATTTTAATCATTTATTTTCGAATATTGTTTTGCTGGATGTTCTTTTTTAAATAATTATTATGGAGTTTATCCATAATAATAAACTTAAGTAATATATTATTCTTTCAATATTTCATCTTCAGTTTTCTCCAATAGTTATTAAACATAACTACTATATGTTAATCGATGGTATAAATTGTTGTATTTTTATGCATTCAATCCACTTTTGTATCCAAATATTAAATCAATCCAATTATGTAAATTAAAACTTACATATTCACTTTCCAAAACTAATCTATTAAGAAATATCATTTCTTCTGGACTATTAGTATTGATATACTATGGTAATGTTACATCACTAACTATAGTTCCTGATTAAAGTTGACCTAAATCAAATTTATTTTTGTTTTTCAAAAATTCGCTAAAATAATAAAATTCTGGTATTAACTCTTTAACATCACTACTTGAATTTGTAACAGAATGCCATTAAGATTCTAAGGAGTGAAATAATCTATCGGCTTTATCAAATCTCCCAGATTATAATTCTTAATGAAGAGATGCAAATGGCTCCATTCTCATTAAGAAACTCATTACTATAGCACTATGAGAATAATGTGTTCCATAAATAAAATACATATTCATATCATCAGGATTTGCTTGTTTAAATCTTTCTAAGAAATTCTCTAATCTCTTTTAATTGATGGCTCCTATAGGAATATCTAATTTCCTATAATGATCTTTATTTTAAATATCAAAATCTATATAATTTCCTATTACCCATGGAAATATTGGATATTAATTTAAATCATTATAAGTTCTACCTCCATATTTATTTACTTCAATTAAATATTGAAAATTTGTAATATCACCTCTTCTCCATTTCTCTATTATACCACTTCTTTTAAATTATTCACTTGGATTCTATATTACATTACAATTTTAGGACAAAACCTTCAGCACTGTTTATCGTTATCCAAATAAATTAAATAAATATGTTTTATTATTGTTGGTGAATAATTCTATAGCTATTGGTTGAGCCAAATAACTTCTTGGGAAGATTTCTTTAATTTATGAAAAAGGAATTAATTTTTATTTCTCTGTCTTTAATAAACTGTCTTTCTAAAATTTATATTAAACTTCTTAAAATTAAATGTCCTAACCAAAATTTTCAAACATAAAATATTCATTTGTTATTCTTATTTTCCCTCTATAAAATCCTCTCTGTGTTATTAATTCTGCAGTATATCTTTGCATTTCATTTTATTAACCCTTATCTTTTTGTTAAATCATTTATTATGCGCCATATAGATCACTAAATATACTTTATGCTGTTTTATTTAATTGAATATGTTCATAAGTTTTCTTTTATTTAGCGAATACTTTTAAAAACATTTTTCTTCTCATACTATCTTCATAATTATTTATTGAATATCTCTCTTTACCTAACAATTCCAAAAATGTTTCTAATTTTTCATGATTCAATTGTTCATATAAATGTGCATCTCCATAATTCATGAAATACCATAGTCCTCTTTTATGAGTATTTTATTTATAATGTAATTTTACTTTAAATTGAATAATTAATTATTTTATTACTAATTCATTTTCAAACTTTTATATTTACTACAGAAATTCTTGTCTGTATTAATTAAATAAAGTAGATGAAATTTTTGGAAAATCAAATTACTATTAATATTATGATTATGATTATTAAAGTGTTTATTATTAATTATTAATTTAAACCTATGACATATCCATAGAATCAGGATTCTAATTTTGTAATGAATAAATGTTTAATAAAATACTTAATTCTTAAGCAAATTACACTTGTCTAAATGAATAAAGTTTAATATAAATACAAGCCTTTTAAATTAATTCTTCTTCTTCCTTAAATAATTCTAAGTATTTTAAGGGTGAATTCACTTTACTTATAACATCCATAAATTTTTTAGCCTCATTCCCTAATTTACCATTTAATTAAATAGCAGATTATATTTATTAAGTTTATTAATTAAATTAAGTAATCAATTAACATGCTCTATTGTTTATCTCTTCAATTGATGTATTTAATGATAATTTTTCTAAATTAACTTTTGTCAGTAAAATATCTGCATAATTTTGTGATGTTTTGGACTCTACAATCTACCAAAGGGATTGAAAATTTATAAAGTTTTCAGACTTGTACTTAATTGAAGTAAATATTTCATAAAGCTCTTCAGAATATGAACATTTCTTAGATAACATTTGGAACTTTAATACATGATATAAATGTATATCTTAAAAGTATTTATCATATTGAGTTAATTAATATTCGCCAAAAACTGATTACTTAAATTTCTAAACTAATGTTGACTTTTATGATTTTATCTTAATTTTCTTAAGTTTCATTTATTAAATTGGAATTTATTCATTATTGATTAAACTTTGAGAGTTATGTTGAAATTCAGATTTCTATCTCTCTATTAAGAGTTTCTTCCATATAGCCAATAATTATTTAGCTTCTTTACTTTCTATTAATACTTCTAATGAGTAAAATAGAATAAATAAGGCAACTCCCATCACTCCTCCATTAGGATATATATATTTTTTAGATACTTCATTTTGTTAAAAAGTAAAGAATGGTATTGGATCATATTCATAATATCCTATAAATTCAGTATCAAGATAAAATGAATACAATTTATCTTATCTTTATAAATAAGTCACATATTCATAAAATACCTTTACAAATAATTCCGGATCACTTAAGATCATGTTTTGATTTTGTACAAATGCAGTTGGCAACAACATAAATAAATCTAACAATGCGATTTCTGATTTTGGATTTTTATTACTAGTATTATTTTACAATAACAAAATTGTTAAAATGACCTTCATGAATTGATTATTTTGTTATTATATCATATTAAATAATTTAAGTATTTTTTTAGCTGAAAAATCAATATTCTCTATAAGATGTAATACAATATAATTTATTAAAGTTTAACCTGTTTCTATATTAATTAACTCTCTAATAAAGTTCATAAGTTCTTTATGATCACATAATTTAGTCATAAATACCTTATACTATTAAGATTATAGAAAAAAATCAATAATCAATTGTTTTGTTTCAAGATTATAAAGTGAAAAGTGTAATAACAATAGATTTAAAACTTCTTTTTCTAAATTTAACTCTTATTTCAAGACCATACTTGATAACTAATCTAAATAAATATAAATATAATACATTAATTAACACTAAAAATGTTTATTAGCTACAAATAATATTGCTACTTAATTCAAATAAAATATAATTTATTTTATTAAATAATGATTTTATTGCACTATATTCCTTTGTTTTTTATTACTATTATGAATTTTTGGTTTGTTAAATTTCTAACATTTTATATTCATAATTTATTTAATGTACTTGAACTTTTACTAAAATTTCCATTAGAGGACCTAATAATTGATCATCTAAAGTGTTCTGATTTATCATCTCAATAATAACACCATAAACTATTTTAAATATTATTTATAAAATTGTATCATCATTTTCCATTTTTAAAGCAAATTAACTTTACATTACATCTAATAATGATTCTTTTTGAGTTGTCTAATTCCCTTATCTAATATCTGTTAATAATTCTAAAATCAAAGTGTTCTATGGTTTTTTAACAATAAAACCTAATACTATCACAAGATCATTAATTGATTTTAAAGTCAAATGATTTAAAACCATGATGATTTCATTTTTGAAAATTTATAATTTCTCAGTTGAAGCATTCCTTTTATCTCTAATAATCATTTGTATCGGCAAGATTTGATCATTACTAAATTACATTTAAAAAAAAGGATTATACATTAAGTATAATATACATTTTATTACCATTTTTCTCGTTTAATAATATACTTATTCATCGCCTTTAATTTCCTCATAAGTTATTAATTAAACTTATAAAATATAATATAAGATATGGACTTAATCTTTAAAATAAATAAATAATTCCTCATTATTTTATAGCTATTCAAATAAATAAGAGTAAAGGTAAAGCAAGATGTCATATGAACAATATTACCAATACTCATATTCGTGATATATACACATGCAATCTTACTTTAATATTTAAATAATTTAACATTACAATAAAGAATTATAAAAATTTAATATTTATTATAGTAATTGCATCGTACATCCTTATGTTTTCATATGTACTGTTAATAAATAACCTAATACTTTAATACCTTTATAATATGAATCAGATCTTAAGTAATTTTGTATAGAATTATCATCGCCAAACTTTTGTATTATTGTATTCAGTAATTATAAAACACTTACTACACACTGAGGATCATTTAATATATGTAATGGAAAGAAAAGAATATCTAAATTACCATAAGATTTCATAACATCAAGTAAAGTTGTATTTTCTAAAAATAAAACATTTTTAGAATTTTGGTTTGAAACTTCTAAAGAATTTAAACTTTTCCTCGATTAAAATAACTTTCCCATAAACTTTGATATTGTTGTTTGTTTTTACCTTCTTCCTCTTAAAGTCAAATATTAACAATTCTCTATAAAAACTTAATTATTTTAATGTAAAAGCCCATCAAATTATAAATCTTACTTTAATGATTAAGTATTTAAATATAATAAGATTCTCCCCTTAATTTACATCCTTAATAATTGCGAAAATAGCACTGAATTATTCTATGATTTTTTTTCTAAAATATACATATCTTCTGCATTGATATTTTAATCTAAAATGTATAGCAATCTCATTTCTCCTCTATAAGAATCACTTAAAGATTCACACTCAGAGAGTTTAGCACCAACAACAATAAAACTTAAAATAGGTATTTAAAAATTATCAAATTAATCAGCTTACCTAGCCAACACATCATTTCCATTTATATTTACTTAAAATGTTTTATTTTAATTAAAATTTATGACTATGAAATTCTCCTAGTACTTTAATGTATATTTAGCTGTTTTTAATGTATTTTATTATTTATATCCAATACTAAGTAATTAACGATCATCAATTGCAACAAAAAAACTTATGTCTTAATTACCCCAATTTAAGAGGGTTGATTATTTTAATTAACCTTTAAATTGGATGATAATAGAAAATGTATTATTTTAAGTTTCAAATTACATCTTTCCTTTTAAGATGATACCACTTTCATGTCCAGTAAAATAATAATATTAATCATTTTAAATTGAAATCACTTAATTTAAACAATATAATAAAAGAGTGGAATTTTTTAAAAAAAGTTCTTTGTTAGTGATTTGATCTTAAAAATATTTTTATTATTAGGGTGATCCACATTTTATCGATTATGTAGGAACACCTAAAATCGATGCAATCTTTTGATATTAGATTAATTTTGATTTTTCTTCTATATGTGGTATCATAATCAAAGATTAGTATGGAGACATAAATTAAGCAATTGCTTATAAATATGATAATGAAAATCTCACTTTTACACAATTTATTAATGTTTAAATTATTAATTCTTAAAATACACTTTCTATTCTTAAGAAAAAAATAAGTCTTTCTACTAATTAACTCTTCATAATTATAAGTACATTCTCTAAATTTTATGTCAATATTAATAGTTATTACAAATATTATTATTTTTAAGTAGAGTTAACATTTTATTCAAATAATAAGATTATCAGTAATTCTAAGAAATAAGGCACTTGAATTGAAATTTATTAAATATCATAATTTTCTTCAAAAACTCCATTTGAAATACTAAACAATAATTTAAATATTTTTTAGCAATTTTCGTTTGTTATACATTGTTTAATATAAGTTAATAATTATTTATTTTCCAACTCTTCTTATTTGATATCTCTATCAGTCCATATGCATATGGCAGTTACTTTTAATGCTTCAATTAAATGGTCAAAGTCCGCTTTATATTAAATTTGATCAAATATAGTTAGGCACTTGAAATTTTTCATTTTAAATTCTTAAATTTGATCATTGGATAATTGAGGTGTTACTCCATCAATATGTAAAATCCATATAGCCTTTAATGAATTTATCGAATTATATTAGGCTAACTATTATATAACTTTCTAAATTAAAAATATTGATTCATACTTATTGATTCTCAATCCTACTAAAGTTACTCATTAATCCATTAATTATGGATATATCCTCAAAGACATTCATAAACTCTAAATTTTCATAAAATTATGGATTATTTTTATACACTTCCTATTTGATTTCTTACTCAAATTATTATATATCATCTAAAAATTTAAATACTTCAACGTCTATAACAAATTGTGATTATTATGCTTCTAAAATAAATTATTTTCTTATTTAAACTATTTATTCTAAACTTAATATAGATTTCATATTTCTAATCACTATTCTAAACAATCCAATTTCAATTAAACAAAATACATATTATTCTAAGCATTCTTTATGTGGGGAAGATATTAATTTTTTGAGAATAAATTCCAATTTTTAATTATATTTCTTAGGAATTGTTTATTGAGAAATTGGACAACGAACATTCTCCAAATCTAGCATTCTGACGTAAGTAGAAATTTGAATCAGCTAATAATAAGGATGATTATTGTCAATGTTAGTAGGTAACAATTAATGAAATGTTCTAAAATCATGGAGTGTCCATACAAAGTCTTCATTAAAAGATTATTCATGTTATTCTAACAATTCTATATTTTATTTAATATAGTAGTTAATAAATATGTGAGGTACTGATGCATGATCAGATTTCCTTAAATATAAATGAATCTTTGGAGACAATTAAATCCAACCATCCAAATTATATTTATGTAAAAGTATGATCATTTCTATATTCATTATTTGTTGACAAATCTAAGTCAATGCCAATTGCTCATATTCTGCCATCTCTATTTAATCTTACTCCTATACCATTTTCAAGAATTTATTTATAGAACTTTAATCTAATTCATATCCATTCATTATTAAGTAAATCCCACTAATCCAAGTAGATCTTGAATTCAGTTCATGCAAAATATTTAGAGCAATTTCATATTGCTACCCCTCTATTGCTTCATACAATTTGTATTGATTAGTTTTTAAGTTATTTTTCATCATTTCAACATGATAATGAGGTACCAATTATAACATTTATTATTTATGTTTAATTATGTTAACACAAAATTTGATTTTTTTCATTTATTTCTCTACATCATATTATTAAATGATTTACAAATATAAATTAACATATTATTTATATGTTTATGATATCATTGAAAAATAAAATTTCTATTTCAACTAAAATCGTATTGTTTCCAATAAATTTAATAAATATACAATTAAATATATTTTAATTTCTTATTATATGTAGTTGCATCTTTGATTAGAATATACAATCAAATAAATTACTACCTTTTATAATAGAAATGATTTATTAATTTTGAAAAGATTAAGAATTTTGTTTTTATTTCAAATTAAAATTACATAAATTATTAAAATACAATCAGTGGATGAAAAATCACTTTGTATCATATTTAAACAGATTTCATTTAACTATATTAAATTTTAGATCTTAAATTACATTTTCTTTTATTAAAAATAAATATTCAAACAAAAGGCCCTATTAATACTTTAGTATAATTATTATAACTATAAAATATTTGATTCAAAATAAAGAATTAACTTGTAAGTTTCTGTATAAAATATACAACTTTAATACTGAATAGCTAATGATTTTTAAGTTAAAATATAAAATTTAATGTTTGAATATACAATGATATTGTTGCAGATATTTAAAGAAAATTAATGAAATTTATATAAATAATTTAAGATAGTAAATTTCCTTAATTAATTACTTTTCAATGTATCTTAGATATATTACTTTTATTTAATTAAAATTGTAGATTTGAGATTTATGTAATTAATTTAAATATTGAATGTAATAAGAAAAGATTGTTTGTTAAATTTAAATATATTTAGATTTGAATTTTTATAATTATATCATTGTACCAATATCAATTATACAAATAAGAATAAATTTAATTTAGAAATATATAAGTTAAAATTATTAATTTAGTTAAAATTACTTATATTTGCAAATGATGTTAAATTTTATATTAAATATAATTATTATTTTAGAAATAATCCAATTTAATTTAAATTTATGAATTCTAAATTTTATATTATTAAATATAAGAATTTCTAAAACTCTAAACATTAATGAAATAGATTGTGCTTTTTATTCTGCTTACTTAGTTTATACTTTTTCAAGGTAATTAATTTTACTAACCTTAGGTGTTTAAGGATGTCCTGCAGGGACTTGGGGTATATCTCCATGTTTACCATGTATGAATGAGTGTGCCACATGTACTATTGCTACGCAATGCAATTCTTGCAAGCCTGGATATTATTATGTATCATCTGGATTAGGTCAATGTCCAAGTTGCTCATCTTCATGCAAAACTTGTACATCATCCAGTACACAATGTACAAGCTGTAACAATGGATATTATTTATCTGGATCAACTTGTCCAGCTTGTTAAAGCCCGTGCTCTAAATGTGTAACCACTAACAGTAATTGTACAGACTGTGTTGCTGGTTTTTATTTGTCTGGATCATTATGCGTTACTTGTTCATAACCATGTGCTTAATGCACTACTACACCTACTAATTGTACAGTTTGCAAGGATCCAGCTAATTAAGCAATTCCAAGTTGTGATTGCGTCTAACCTAATAAATATCTAGATACAAGTACTTTTATGTGTAACAATTGTGTTTCTCCTTGTTAAAATTGTAGTTCTGCGTTGTCATGCGATAGTTGTGTCAATGGATATGTAATATCTGGAAATTCTTGTTTAGCTTGTATTAAACCATGTGCAAATTGTACTATTAATTAAACGAATTGTTAAACATGTGTTGATTCTGCAAATTAAATACCTCCTAGTTGTAATTGTAATAGTGGTTACATAATGAATACAACTACCTTTATGTGTGATTAATGTAATCATCCATGCGCAACTTGTTAAAATTCAATAAATGAATGTCTTAGTTGTGTTTCTTCTTATTAATATGATTCATCGAATCATACTTGCACATGCTTAACTAATCAATACGAAAACAATGGAACTCCTAAAGCATGTCAAAATTGCTAATCACCATGTTTGACATGTTCGAGCCTTACTAATTGCAATTCTTGTGTTGCCGGATTAAATAGACATTTATTAGGAAATAGTTGTATATGCGATGATGGCTATTATGAGAATGTTGGAACATGTACCTTGTGTTAATTGCCATGTACAAAATGCACTTCTGCTACTGTCTGCACAGAATGTAATGATAATTCACATCAGATATTAAATGATTGTCATTGCATGAATAATTATTATATGAATGCTTCATATCTATGTTCATAATGTGTAAGTCCATGCTAAAATTGTACAAGCAGTACTGATTGTACTTCATGCATAAATAATTACTATTTAGCGACTTCGAGTTGTTTTTAATGTTCTTTACCTTGTTATAATTGTGTTGATACAGATACTAAATGCACATCATGTGCACATGCTCTTTAAACTGTTATTAGTGATCAATGTGTATGTAATGATGGATATTATATGGATATATCATATTATTGTCAGCCTTGCACACATCCTTGTTCAAAATGTACAACTTCAAGTACATATTGCCTAGATTGTGCTACTACATTTACATAAAGTGGATCGAATACATGCTATTGTGCTGATGGATATTTTGAAAATATGTCAATTACACCTAGTATTTGTTAAGTTTGTACTTTACCTTGTGTTAAATGTACAATAACATCAACTCATTGTGTAACATGTATTGATACGAATTAAACAGTTGATATTACAACATTTTAATGTTAATGTAATATTGGTTGGGTTGCTAATGGAAATTATTGTGATTAATGTGTATCACCATGTACATAATGTTCTGGAACAACAAATTATTGTACAGCATGTAAGGACATTCATCATCAACAAATTAGTGGATAATGTATATGTGAATTTGGATGGTTAAATGATTCTAATTACGATTGCTAACCATGTATAACACCTTGCAGTTCATGTTCTACTAATACATCTCATTGTGACTCATGTACTGATACAAATCATATAATAAATGCTAGTTATTAATGCATTTGCTAAGATACATACTATTCAGATACTGTATCACATTGTGAACCTTGTGTATTGCCTTGTGCTAATTGTAATATAAGTGGTTGCTTAACTTGTATAGACACCAATCAATATATTGATTCCAATTTAGATTGTATTTGCAATGATGGTTATTATATGGACAATGTAAATTGTTCATTATGCTAATTGCCTTGTGTTCATTGTACATCTTTTTTAGATTGTTTATCTTGTATTGATACGAATTAAACTGTTATTAATGATAGATGTATATGTAATGATGGATATTATGCGACTGGAAATTACTGTAGTTTATGTTAATTACCATGTACAAAATGTGTAACAACTTAAGATACTTGTACTGAATGCGTGGATCCTAATCATTTAATTATCAATAACAAGTGTATTTGTAAATCAGGGTATGGTTAATCAGGATTGAATGGTAATTATTGTTCCATGTGTTTATATCCATGTTTAGAATGTTCAGCATCAGTAAATACATGCACTAAGTGTATTGATAGTAGCTTATTTAGACTAGAAAATAATTAATGTTTCTGTTCATAAGGATATTATATGGCAAATGATCAATGTTTAAGATGTGCTCCAGAATGTAAGACTTGTGAATAATAAGAAGACAATTGTTTGAGTTGTAAAGATGCAACTTTTATTCAAATGAATAATTAATGCTTTTGTGATTATGGATATTATTTAGATATAAGTTTTTAGTGTAAACTCTGTTAAGAACCTTGCACAACTTGCTAATTTGATAAAGGTTTCTGTACTTCATGTATAAAAGAATTGTAAATATTAAGAAATAATCATTGTGTATGTTAAGATGGATACTATATGTAGAACTATGAATGCTACTTGTGTTAGCATACTTGCACTAAATGCTTTAGCTTTAATATTTGTAATGAATGCATAGATGGATATTATCTTAATAATGATCTTTGTAAAAAATGTGATATTGAATGTTTAACATGTACTGATCATAATATCTGTTAATCTTGTTCTGATGGATTTTTCATGATCTAATTACACTAATGTACTTCTTGTATAAGCAATTGCAAAGAATGTGATAATGCAATTACTTGTATTACGTGTTTTGATGGATATTATCTTTATGATGAATAATGCATAAAATGTGATGATAATTGTAAAACTTGTGTTGATGAATATTAAAAATGTGATAGTTGTAACGATAACTTTTTATTAGTTGATAATAAATGCATTTGCTAAGATGGTTATTATTATTAAAATTATGAATGTATAAAATGTTAATATCCGTGTAAAATATGTGAAAATTAAAATAAATGTAATGAATGTCTGTTAATTTCTAACATATTATTAAATATTGATAATATATGTATGTGCCAAGATGGATATTTTTGGTAAGATACTTTATGTTAACCATGTGATGAAACATGTCAAACTTGCAATTTAAAAAGTAGTAATTGTTTAACTTGTAAACCAGAATCTAATAGAGTACTTAGTTATAATAAATGTTAATGTGCATCTAATTACTTCTTAAATTAATTTTATTTATGTTAAAGTTGTAATTCTGAAGAAGGTAAAATATAAAAATCATGTAAATATAAGAATTGTGGTGACTCTTAATGGACTTTTGGAGAAGAATGTGATGATGGTAATGATATTAATAAAGATGGCTGTTCTAATTGTATAATAGATCAGAACTATTCATGTATAAACAATTTACTTGATTAATCCAATTGTTTTTAATGTCCTTCCAATTGTAAATAGTGTGAGAAAGATGAAACAAATAAATTGATTTGTAGCAAATGTGATTCAGGATATTTTTTAGATTCTAATTCATGTAATAAATGCAATTTAAAATGTAAAGAATGTATTAATTCATCGTCAAATTGTATTTCATGTAAATATTTTTAAAATGATAATAAATAATGTGGATTATGTGAATCCATGGATGGATATTATACAGATTATTAAAATAATTTATGTTATAGTATTTGTGGTGATGGTATATAATCAAAGGAAGAGGAATGTGATGATTCTAATTTAAATGATTTTGATGGATGTAACAAATATTGTAAATTGGAATAAAATTATATTTGTAAAATGGGAATTTGCTATAATTCTTAATTAATCCCTATTCCTCTATTATAACCCATAGGAGATACTTCAATTTATAACCCTTAAAGGTAATTTTAACTTACCTATAATATTGATCTAGATTTAACAACCAATTTTAACATGTCAGAATTCCTACAATTATAACTCTACCATAATTTTGACTCATTTAATATTAATTTTTAATATTAGATAAAATAAAATTTGGAAATCTAAAACTCAAGTAAAATGTAACTCACTTCTAATATCACATTAACTTTGAATAGAACATCAAAAAACGAATTTTTGTAACTATTTTTTACAGATTTAAGTTAATTTTCATCAAATGGTTAAATATAATAAATTTCTTATATTAAATCGGAAATCAGTCAATTTATTTTAATTGACTAAGAAATGGTAAAAGAAGTGGAATTAGTAAATTCAGGGAATTATTATATTCTATATATTTTGGCAGGATTTGCAGGAGGATCAATCTTATTTGGAGGAGTCGATATATTTTACAATCTACTTGACACTTTATAGATGCTTTCTTATCTTAAATATATTAATACTTAATTTCCATACAACTTAGAAAAATTTTTTGATTTATTTGGGTTTGCTCAATTAAACTTTGTTTCAAAATATTTTGATATCGAAGGTTTAATTGATCCCTACATTGATTATGATAAATTGTAATCCATTCCATTAAAAATCCAGAATGATGGTTATAATTCCTTGTTAATAATAAATGGTACATCTTTATTAACTATTTGGTTATCATTTATTATTCTTTATGCAACAGCAATTATAATTCCACTCATTTTGAGATAATTTTAAATGAAATATTTTTCAGACACACCAGAAAAAGATAAATGTCTTTTAAAATTTAAATTATATTTATTAACTATTAAGACATTTATTGGAGAACTATGCTACATAATAATATCTGAGTTTTTTTTTAGCGGCATGATTAGGACTCATATTTCAACTGCCTACGACTTTTCCTTTTCAATGATTCTATAGATTTCAGCTTTATAACTTAAATCTCAAGATTCGCTCGTTTTTATGAGTTCTATCTTGTCTTTAATTGGACTGGCGATATATTTATTTATTATATATGTAATTACTAATATTGCTCAGCTTAATAATTATTCCATAGTTTAAAAATATACTCAATAGCGTTATGGATCTATTTTCGAAGGACTTAATTTAAGTTAATACTGTAAATATACTAATGCGGTAATTCTGTTTAAAAAACTATTTTTCATGATACTTTTAATATTCACCTATTAAACCCCATTAATTCAATCAATAAATTTAGCCTTTCTCTCTTTGATTTACAGTCTATTAATTTATTAATTCAAACCATTTAACGATTAGAATGAATATAAAAAACAATTTTCATGTGAAATTAATATTTCTATTACATTATTTATTATATCAATTTTAATTATTGATTAAGACTTACATTTTTTTACAGAAGATGATAGAACATATTTAGGATGGTGCTGTATTATTTGTATCAGTTTTATTTTAATCATTTAATTAGTATTAGATATATTGTAATAATGGAAACTATTAATCAAAAAATATCGATAGATAAAAAGATTAATAGAAAAATTTAACAAATTATTTTTCCCCTAATCTTAAAAATATGCATCCCATACACCTCTTAGTATGGTAAGCTGAATCGAAAGATAAGGAGAATATTGATATATTGTAACAAATATATATATAATAATTTAAAAAAAAAAAAATATTTTTTTCTAGTCATTCAAATCTTATTGTTTTTAAATGGAAAATAATCTTCATTTATATGACCTGATTGTTACCTAGGAGTAAAAATTACCATGAGATCTATAATATTGAATTATTTATTTTAATTTATAAATGGAAGAGACAAAATTTCATTAATTCAAGAATGGATTTATTTAAAAAAATTCAAATTAACATTCTGAAAGGCTTATAAAGATTAATACTCAATATTCGCAATATCAATCTTAAGGTTAAAGAATTAAGACAGAAATCAATTAACCATCTTTAAGTTCAAGATTGGAAAAATCTAAAACTATTTCTTAGTCTGTATCAAATTTACTGAATATTAAAGACTTATTATTAGTCACCTCTATTGAGAGATGGGCAGCTGGATTAAATTGACAAATTAAAGAGAATGGATAAAAATGATTTTTTTGGTTAACTGAATAGTTAGGATCCATACAGATACCCAAAAAAACTTGAAGAATTACCCTGGAATCCATCAAAAAGTATAATATAACAATAGAAAAGATAGAAATCTCATAAGCTAAGGTGGTTTTACCTATAGATCAAATAGACAAAGCCATTCCTTTATCTAAATTTTCGAGTAATCTAACAAAAAGAGTAGCTAAGGATAAGATTCATAGAGGAATACCTCTTAAGTATTGCAATAAAATAAACTATTAGACATGATGTTCAAATGCTTGCTGAATGGACAGATTTAATGCTTGAATAAGCAGTAGAGAAAAATTAAGGCTAATCAGCAAACATGTATGAAGATCTACAATAAATATTTACATTATGTTTGAAGGAATTGATCCGCCAGATTTCATTTGATTGTATTGAGAAAAGGTAATATTTAATTTATAATTATAAAAAGTGTACTTTTGGAAAAGATTTGGACTTAATATATTGAAATAAATTAATCAGTATATTAATCAGTACTTGAATAAAATAATTCATTAGAGAAGGATCATTTATAGGAAGTAATGAAAACTCATTAAGCCTATCAAAGTGAAATAGATAAATATTTAGTAATATTAAAGAATTAGAAATCAGATATGGATTAAATTATGGAAAGGTTGATGAAGTTAAAAGGTAACACGAAATATTTAAAAAAAAATAATCGATATTTAAATTCTTAAATAAAAGCTTTGAAAGTCGAAATACAAGATTTGAAGACAGAAAATAAATAATATTCTGACCAAATAGAAAAGATTACTGAAGATTTGCACGATTATTAAAAAAATGTGTAACTTTAATATGAGCAATTTTAAATGTCAAATTAATATTAGTCGAAAATAGAGTATGAATAGGGAGTGGCTAAAAAGAAGATTTTGAGAGCTGGCACATAGAAATAATTAGTTATTCATTAAATACCATAATATTAATTACCTGAAATCTTACCAATTAAAAGGAAGAGTTTTTAAAATGTTGAAAAATAACCAACTTAATAAGAAAAATTATAAAAAATTTTAAATGATAGTGCTTCATTCAGTGACATTGAAATAATATTAGATGAAAAAGCTACAGATACATAAGATTTAATTTAAATATTATAGTTAAGAAAAGAAGTTGAAATATAAACGATCGAAAAGAAAACTCTGTCCATATAAATTCCGAAGTATATACTTTCCATTTTATTAATAGATTTGAATTAAGAGACAGAAGATAATAAATTATATAAACTGAAATATCATATCTAAATAAATCAACTAAAGTGACATAAACTGAATTCTCTGATGAACTTTTAGAATCTATTAAATTAGAGGAAGAACATTTGCTTTAATTACATGAAGCAATCCAAAAAGCTACAGAATAATATTAAAAAATATTAGATTAAATAGAGAAAGGACAGTAACCAAAATTAAAAGAACTATTTGATCATCTCGATGATTTTTAAAATAAAATGAAAGAAAACCTTAATAAATAAAAGGAAGCAAGAACTAATTTGATTTTAGTGAATAGTACTTTTAAAGATGAAAATACTAGAAAAGAAGAATAATTATAATAATATGTACTTTATTCTTATTTTTATTAAGTAAAAAAAAGTTGCAGAGTTAGAAAAAGCAAATGAACTTAACAATTAAGAAATGGGAGAATTGGAAGCTTAATTAGAAATATACGAAAAGGTATCATTAAATATTATAATAAAGATAAATGAGAAAATTGAAAAGAAATATTAAAAATTAAAATCTATCAAAACAAATATGGTTGAAAAATCATAAACTCTTGTAGTTCAACTTACATAGACTCATAAATTTGCTGAAATTATGAAAAAGAGAATATAAGATAAAAGATTAAGTACTTTAGGTCCAATCTAAAATAATTAAAAATCGAGATTATCAAATGTATCTCCTTTGGGAGCTTAAATAACTCAATCAACTAGTTAACCTTAAATTGCAATTTAACCAGTGTAGAGTGAATAATAAATATAATTGGAGAAAAAAGAGGATTTATTACCTATCCCAGAGAAAACAACTTTAAAGAAATAATCAAGTAAAAAGAATTTAGTTTAACAACCATCATAATAATAAGCAACGTTATATAGATAAACTTAATCTTAAAATACTTTGGAATTACCTCCATTATAATAAGAAAAGTCTTTTACATCTCAGTATAATATCTCAGTAATTGAACCTGATGAAAACTAATTTGCATCATAAAAGTTTTCATCTTAACAACCTAGTTAATAATAAAGTGAAGAAGTATTTTAAATACAAAATAATAATAGGAAGGAACAGACATGCAATTGACACCAAGAAGTAAGGCATCAAATTAATCAAAATCAAGACCTACTTAAAAAATTGTAAATTTAATATATTTATTAATAGTAATTACCTTAAAATTAAAACATTAAAAAAGGATCAAAAACGTAAAAAAAAAGTTCTGTAATGCCATAATAAAATGAATAAGTCTAATTCTTTTAAGAGACTATAACAAATTTTATCAATTAAAACTTCACTTCAAGTGAATCCGAAAGTGATGATTCAGAATATAATCTTAGATTAGAAGAAATTAAATAAAGAAAAAGAAAGATTGGATAATCTAAGAAATCATACTTTTCATAAGCACCTAGTAATAATTTATAAATTTATTTATTTTAGAATTTTAGAATAAATAATCTATAGATAGTCCAGGTTTGAATATGTTAAAAAATAATATTGTTAAATAATTGGCTACTAAATTTGCAACCAATTAAAAGGAAATTTCATCAAAAATGAAGAAAGGAACTGTATTAAAATTTATATCTTAATTTTATGGAGAAAAACTAAAATAAACATAAAATAAAACTTCATTACATATAATATGCTACGAATACTTTTTTAATACATATGGATTTAAAAATATAGCTGAACAAAAGCTCACTAGCTTTTATGAATCAATATTTGTACACAGAGACAATATAAGAATTAATTTATTTGGTAGATTCCTTTAACTTTATAGTTCCTTATCAGTAGATGATCTAGAGATATATATAAAAACTTTAAAGTAATTGGATGAGGAGAATCAAACTTTAGATACAGATAAAGTAATTAATTGATTTAAGACAAGGGCTAATTTATTATGGTAGAAAAAGCAATTCAAATTCTTGATCAAATACACTCATAAATTCCATAAGAATATAGAAATAATATTATCTCAGATATCAAAATGAATTACATCGAAAGAAATATGAAACCATATATAGATTATGATTATTATATTAGTAGAATTCTAACAGGTATATTTGTTAAAGAATTATTTATTTAGGCTATTAAATTGTTAAGAAAATGCATATGACTCATTATCAAGAGGTTTTCAATTCTGCTGATATGGATTTAGATCATATGATGGAATATTAAGAATTCAAGAAATTATATTATTATTTCGAAACTTAACAGGGTAATTCAACACCTGAAAGTATTATGGAAAGATAATTTATATCCAGATGTGATTTGATATCTAATAATGAAGGAGAAAGAGCAATGTCTTTTGATAGATTTATAACTTTCTCAATAGAACATAATTTATTTTCAGAAGAAAAGTTTACAGTATTTTGAATTTCATTTTGTAGAATTTTGCAAATAGTGTCATAGAAGAAGACCCAATAAAAAGTATAGAAGATTTACATAAAAATTGGAGTGATGTCAAAACTAGATTAGCGAATAGGGTTTAATATGCTGCTGAAGATGAAATAGAATATTTTCAAAGTATTATAATAAAATTAGATAAAGTATTTCATATTTTTTAAAATTAAGGCGTTAACTAATGATGATAAACGATAAAGCATTTGGATATCATATAAAATTATTGATAATGATACAAGATAATTATACATAAATAAATTAGTAGAAAGTTTAATTCCAGCAGAATTTAATGATATCATCTAAATTGATGATTATTAATCTGAAGACAATAATTGATTTTTATATATATATATATATGACTACAATAATTAATTATTATAAAGAAATCATTTTATTTTTAGTAATTTTTGAATTACTTAATTAGATTTGGATGTTTCTGAGTTGATTTTATGAGGTCCAGATTTATTATTTGAGATTATATGATTTTGAGAAATAGTGGCACCTGCTTTGGAACTGTTACCTAGACTTTTATTTCTTTATGAAGATTTCTATTATTATGCATGACAAATATCAGAAATTGCATTTAAAGTGTTTCTATTTATTTTTGAATTACATGCAACACCACTTTTGAGTAAATTTTGACTTGCTTAAATAATTTAAGATCTTTAAGTAATTGATCGTGAATGTTATTTAAGTAATTGATTATATTTAATAAATAAATCTTATTCTTAAGTGCTACGATTTGAAATTTAATTATTAAGCTTTCCACATTTATGATGTTAGGATTATGATTTCAAAGGTGTTGAATTTCTCATAGAATTTTAAGGTTAAAGACTTAATATTGATCCTGGATATTCACTCTTATAATCTGCTCTTTATCCTCTATGTTCTGAATGACAAAACTAATAAAATTTACGTCATATTACTTTTTTTCTTTAGATCTACCGTTTATTTCACTGTCTGTATGAATTATATGTTGATGATCTAATGATTCCTTTAACTGTTCCTTTTATTTTATTAGTTACCTATAACTCTCTGTAGATTTCCCTAGATCCTTTTTTAAACCCTAAAATTGATATAAATTCTACATACGCAAATTTTTTTATTTAATTATTCTATTATTTCTTTATGGGACTTTTCTAGATCTTCAATCTTTTACAACAAACTATCGTTGTATAGTTTAAGCTATTATTCAATCTAAAAGAGCTAATTAACTCATATTACACTAATATGTCCTCTAATTTCTTGTTCATATTTTTATATAATTTATTCTAATTTCTCATATTATTCTTCAATATTATAGCTCTAATGAGAACTATTATCATTAAGATTTAGTTTCAAAAGGATTATCATCTTTTTTTCCACCTTCTTCATTAAAGTCTTGAATATATTTGCTATTATTTTAACTAGGCCTGCCAAAGTATCATAATCTTTTAATTGATTTTCAATTAGTTTTAAGTCATTCTAGTCTTCCAAATAAGCTTCCAATTAAAATAATACCTTTTGTTTCATTTTAATAACTTACATCTTCAAGTAAATCTTTTAGTGGCGCCTCTAACAAGGATTCATTGATTTCACTCATTCAATATAGAAATTCAGTTATTTATTTAATAAAAGATTATAGGACATTATACTAATAAGGATATTTTTAGAATTCACTCTAATTATTGAAGATGACCAAAATTCTCAAATTAATTAAAGTCTTTTTAAATTTATAAGTTAAATAGAAATATGTTAGTGAAATAAAAAGTTAGATACTTATTTGGAATTTCTGAATGTTATAAAGATAGAAAATAAAGAAGAAATTTAATAAACTAAATTTAATATTATTATTTATAAAAATGGCAATGGATAATAGCAAATTTGAGTAAATGAGCAAAAATTTCCCTTCTGCTTTGAAATTCAGATTGAATCCTGTATACTATGGAGCTAGAGTAGGAATTCAAGCTTACTTAGGCTTGTTGGTGGGAGGAAGTCTTTTGATATACTTAAATACTTTCAATGGCATTACATTCCCATATCTATATAAAAAAGTAAATTAAATAAATAAGTAAATAGTAAAAAGTTGAATATTAAGCAGTGCCCGATTTTTATTCTAAGCAAGTCTTGTTATACCAAAGGACAGTTCCGAATACTGTAACATAATTATGAGAATAATCACATAAATAAATAAGATATTCATAATAATATCAGTCTCATATTTCTGATTAATCAATATCTTCTATTTCAGAATCTTCTATGACTTCTTATTTTTATACTTCTTGATGATTTTCTGGTTGTTTGATTTAATTTTATAATTTTAGCAGATTCGCAGGAGCAATCAAATCACTATCAATCAAAACAGAAGCTGTGTAGAAATCATTATTTTCCCACAAATATTCTCTATGTTCAACTAATTATAAATTCAAGAGTAGAAACATCATATAAAGTATCATAAACAACCAATAGATAGGAATAACATATAATTAGTAATACAATTCCTAAACTAACAAGAATGTTGTTAAAAAACTGATTGTCACTATATGATTTAAGTAGTATTTAACCAACAAATCATTATGTCCTTTTATAATATCTCTAGTCTTAAGGAAACAATAAATGCTTAGATATGCTACACTCATAACTATAAAGAATGACTAAAAGATATTTCAATAAAGTACCTCAAAAATTTTGATCTTGCACAAACAAAGTAGTATATATAACTTAGTTATTAAATGTAAATAAAAGATAACATACTTTACAGGTTTCTAGAAATAGTTGTATATGATTAAAAATATACATTTGAAATAGATTCTGTACAAAATTAGACGAAGATCAATATCAAAATATAAATACTGATTATGCTTAGTCGTAATTAAGCTTTTATGAAATCTGGATTCTATTTAATGAGGAACAATTACAAAAAATTTGCTTAATAAAATAGGTAATGAGATAGTGCTAAGATGTATAAGAAGTGCTGTCTCTTGAATTTCTTAAATTTTAACTTTGATTTTAAGTTAATCAATATATTATTGGTCAGGTTAAACATCTATTTCTTGTAGAGACATTTAGTTTTTATTTATATTTTTATTTAAAATGAGCGATGAGATGGCAAAGTTGAAAAAAGAAATTTTGTAAGATACAGAATTGTAAGCTAAGAAATAGAGATTTGCTCTATTTTCATCTCCAGTACCCCTGGGTTTAGGCGATGACAGTTACGATTTCAAAAAGAGACGTATATATTTTATATTAAATAATTTAGCTCCTCGAGGTGAGAATGGTAAACCAGTCACTCAACCTACAAATGTGAAAATTGGAGCACCTAAAAGTGGAAGAATAAAAAGCTCTTACTTTAGCTAAGTTTCTTTCAATTCTATTGGTGATCCTTATGTGGATCCCCAAAGAAAGGACTTATAATATGAATTGGAAAAGACAAAGAAGATTTTGTTTAAAGATTAACCATACAAACCAGCCTCTGGTTATAAAGAATTGCTTGGAGGACCTTGGCCACACATGAAAGAGTTTGACATGAAAAAAACAAGAAACTATAAAACTGCTGATGGAAGAGTATGGTCAGCTCCTCGAAACATTACAACAAATCCAGCTAATAAGGAATTATAGAAGGGATTCATACATATGAAAGATGAATACGATAGATTTCACTAACATTAATTGGTAACAAATATATCATCTATTATAGAAATTGTAAATGGAAGCAAAAAGGAAAGAAAAAGAAATTGCTTTCAGGACTACTGTGGCAGGAGGAGAAAACTTTAATAAAGATAAACAAGTATTTGGATTTGATGGAAAAGCACCTGCTCCAAATAAAGAAAAACATCATGATATGCATATAATGAAACATGAATAAAATTTCAAACCTGCCAATCCAGGAAAGAAGGGTTTTGAAGGAGAATTTGTATAAATTACCTATAAACCTGATCCCTTAAAACCAACCAAAAGAAAAGAATGGCCTAAAGGAAAAGAACAATTTAAACCAAATAATTTAGGTACATTATCTAGACCAACCCCATCAATTACATGTTTTAAATAAAATATTAGAAGAGTTATGAGTGCTAAAGGATTTTGAAAATACACCAAACAATTATATTATAACTATTTATCTAAAATTCTGTCTGAAATTTTTTTCGATTTAATTCTCATAAACTTATTTACTTGATTTTATGTAAATAAAAGATAGAAATTAAATTGTAAAAATACATTATCTTATAATAAATTTTGATTAGTTAGACGATGATCATAATAAAAATATTTGATTGTTAATGATATTGAAATGCATCATATAATTACAACTAATAAATTTGGTCTAACTTTTTGTGTTATAAAATTAGAATACTATATCAAATAGAGCATTTTATGATATAAATAAATCAATAATAAACAAACTCAACTTAAGAATCTTAAAAAATAGAAATAGCTGGATAGTATTTTCCATCTTTTATTGGTAATACTTTGAAAGCACAACCAATAGATTTACCTTATTCTTCAAAAATTAACTCATTATTTATTAATAACATCCGAATAAGTTCAGACTTTTTAATGCCATTTCCATATTTAGTTCCAATTCCATCATTAAACTTATATCCATCTTTAACTCTATAACTATATTAACATCTATGCATTCCTACTGGATATTCAATTAGATTAAGTGATGGATCATTCATTGTTATTCCTACTCTCACACCAGAACCCTTATAAAAATTAATCTTTATACATTAATTAAGTTTATAACTAAACTATTTTCATTACCCATAGGTGGCTACAAAATTAGGGTTTCATATCCAGATTCTTTGAATGCTAATGAAACCTTATTTCCAGAAACTACAATGTTTGGTCCTTTCATTAAAATACTTTTTTATGGTCTTTCTATTTCTATATTTATCTCATCATGTTTTTCTTATTTTTTACTATCAATTTTATCTTCCATTTTTTCTAATTCCATTATAATAAATTATTAATAAAATGAACGTTGCTGAATTAGGTGAACTAAAAAAGTAATTTATTACAAATGTAATTCAAGGTAATTGACTAAGGCATTGACAGAAAATGCTCATTTGATGTAGAAAAATTAATTGTTAGAATTAAAATTGAAAGAAACAGAAGAACGTAATTGTAATATATAAAAAATGAATGGAACTATTATGCATGTTTTAAATGATTTAAATGTATAAAATAATAGACCATCGACAGAAATATTGAAATAATAAGATTAATTTAATATGAAATTGATGTAATATTAAAAAAGAATTGATTCTTATGAATCTTCAATTAAGAATTTGTAAACTTAATTGTAAGAAGCATCGATATCTAAAAATGAGTAAAATTAAAGAATAACATAATTATAATAACATAATTATAAGAACATAATTCACAATTACTTAAATAAATAGGAGCTTTGGAATCCTCAGTTAAAACATTAAGTGGACAACTATAATTGTAAACTAAATAAACTTAAGATTTCTCTTTACAATTAGAAAATCTTGAATTTGAAAGTCAAAAGGTTAAATTTTCATAAAGTGTTAAAATAGAAGAATTAAATGAAGAAAACATGAATTTAAAAGAGGAATTGAAATCACTCATGGGATAATACTTAAGAAAAACATCATCTTCTATGTAAACTAGTGTACCAGCATCCCCTTAAAATATTAAATTATAGCCATAACCCCCTCAAACAAGCACAACTCCAATCAATAAAAAATTGACTTCAAAAAGGAGAATAACAACACTAAATTAATGGAAAAAATGATATTAACTTTTTTATTATGAAATATAAATTTTATTAAAAATAAATAAATTATGCAAACTTTCTATTAACATTATGATCATAAATATATGATTTTAATAAATTAAATATTGAAGATGTTAGTTTACTATATAGAAGTTAAATATTTTAAGTGTCGGATATCAAGCTATTAACTTTTAATTTTATTAAATCGAAAAATAGCTTCATCAAGAGATTGCCGAAGAGTTATTGTTTAATTTAGATATTTATAATGATTGAAAGTTATAGTAAAAGAAATGATTTAATTACTTTTAACATCAGAATAGTCTGAAAGGTCAAATTAAATGTTATAGAAATACATTAGAATAAAAGAAAAGGGATACAAAAGCCACTTTACATTAAATGAAAAATTTTAAAATGTTTGTAGGATGGTTAGTGTCCAGTTATAAATTATAATCTAAAACTAAAGAATTTAAATTTGAAATTTAAGTTTTGATAAAATTCTTTTAGTTGGATGATTTAGATTCTCATAATAAATTTATAATTTTTAATTATTTCAAAATTCAAGCTACGAATGAGAAATAATTTAACACTGCAAATAAATAAATTTTACAATGTTTACAACAAAAGAACGTAGAAGCTAGAGTTGATTTATTTTATATGAGGTTGATTCAGCTTGAATTAAGTATAACAATTACTTTATTAATAGTAGAAACTTTCAATCTTTATGAGTTGTTTCTTAAATGGAGATTACTAAATACCAAACTATTATATAAAAACATTAATAAGAATCTATTTATATAATCCCTTGACATATTGATAAAATGATCCTAAAATAATTTCAAAGCCATTTATTTATTCATTTTCTAAAAAAATAAATTTATTTCAATTATCTCAAAAATGTAAAGCCAAACTAATCCAAAAATAGAATTATATGTTTTCAAATTAGATATATAGAATAAGCATAATGTTGAACTTAAAACACACCCTCGATAATGAACGACCAATTGTTTTTTATTGAATATAATTATTAATTATTTTATAATTGATATACTTATTATGGGATGCTAAATTGGAAAGACTAATCAAATTTAAATAAGATCAAAGTATAACAATCTAGTTGGAATCAAATTTCAAGAAGCTATAGAAAATAATAATCCAAAATTAAAATAGTTGTAAAATCAATGGAATCAATTTGAAATAAAAGACTATACTGCTGCTCTTAAATTCAAATAAAGTGATCCAATCAGATTTAGAAAATGTCTCATGAATGGAGCACTCTCTGTAAATAGATGGTCATTATGGAAAGCATCCTTAATAGTGAATAATATGTTTGAATCTGGGTGTTACGAATCTTTGCTAAAGAGTTCATAAAACCAATTTGATAGTGATATTGAAAAAGATCTACCTAGAACATTACCAGGTCATTAAGAATTTAATAAAATTTCATAAGCATTATAAAATGTTCTAAAGGCTATTTCTATTTATAATAATGATTATGTAACAGGCATGAATCAAGTGGCTGGATTCTTATTATTAGTAAGTGGAATGGATGAAGAGGAAGCATTTTGGATGTTAAATTATTTGAACATCAATCCGTAATTCAAATTTCTTTAATTATATTAAACGAATGATTTAAAGAGTATAAAGTAATTTAGTTATTAGATTAAGGGAATCAATTTGAATTTGTTACAAAATTATTAAACATATTCCATAAGCATTTCAAAAGTCAAATGCCATAACTGTATCAACATTTTGAAAGTCAAGATATCACTTAATATTGTTATATATGGAAGTGGATATTTTCATTGTTTTTATAAACCTTTCCTTTTGAAGTAGTGCTGTACTTCTTCGATTTTATGATCGCCAATAATATTTTGGCAATAATTTCATTATCTCTTGGATTACTCAAACACTTTTAATCTCATCTTCTGAAATTAGACTAAGATCAAATCGGATAATTCATCACTCAGCTTTCTGAATGTACAGACGTCTTTGATAAATCAAAAAATCCATCTCACTTGTGCGTAGAATAAATAATATAGTATGCATCCCAATTTCATGATTAATTAGAATTTTCTAAATTAGAAGAAACCTTGCAATAAATTTGATAAGATATTATCTAAGTTACTTAATATGTAAAATAATCATATTTCTGTTTCTCCAAAAGAGTTTCGAAATAAGAATCCAAATTCATTAATACTAAGATTAACACTCTGTTCTTCTTGATTAAAAATTTTATCCATATACCAAAAGCCATATTCTTCTTAACTCACTATATAAATCCAAATAGTTTGAATCTACTTTCTCCTAACGAATTAACCATAAAATTTATTTAATTTATTCTTCTAATATATATATCTCTCTAAATTATTTAACTATAATTAACATTCAATATTACTCTTTAATGTCTTAAATAATAAATAAATTTTCAGTTTAAATCAATACAATAAATCATCCATCTAATTTGCTTTATACTTAGATCAATTTTTAAATAAAAAACCTTCCTGTATACTTTACTATTGGTTCTATTTCGTAATCCCTTAATTTTCAACAATTATGAAAAAAAAAGTTGAATCATCAATGAATCTGGAATTATTCAAAATTTTAACTAAAATTGTATTTTATAAATAAGATTGATTTTTTTAAAATATTATATTAACAGATATAATATCTAACTTGATATTATAATGTTTTATTTGACATTTTTGTTATTGATAAACTAACAACTTTTGAAAGCCTATATTAGTATATCAAATAATAAATTATAACTTCTAGAAATTATATTAGATATTATTCTAATAAACTGAATTATCAATATATTTAAATTTGCAAAAATTAATCTCACCTAATTTTAGCAGGTATTTAGATATTTTAATATATATATAAATTTTTAAAACTTAAGAAAGATTGTAATTATAGACATTGAGTCTGATGATAATTTATTATCAAGCTTTATATGCCTAATTAAAAATTTTTTTGAACCTAATAGTAGAATTCCATTATAGGATGTAAAACAGTTATTCTAAATTTTGGATTAATAATTCAAACATTGAAAGATAAATTAATTATAACTTGAATTTGATTTATAAAATATTCTGAATAAACATAATTAATAAGAATTTTTTTAAAATCACAATTTTAGGTTAATTTAACAATTTATTAAAGCTTTTGGATAATCCTCACAACTTTGGCTTTTTAGTTTAAGAATAATGTTCATTAAGATTAGATGCATTACAAATTATTTAAGAATAAATCAAACTTAATAATCTTTAATAAAATAGATATCAAAGAAAAAATCCTAATATTTTTCTTTTAGTGACTTACTATAATGATTATTATTAATCAAAAATAAAACTAATCATAAATGTATAAGAATTTAAGAATCAATTACAATTGAATAATTATTATAGAATATTTATAATATTAAATTTGAGATAAAATTAAAATTTAATTAAATATTTAAATAGAGAACTAAATGAAATTAATTACATATAAATTCTTAATTGGAATAAGTTTAAATTAAAATTTTCTTCTCAGATTCAAAATGCTCATTCCAATCTATTTAAATAAATAATTTATAATTTCTGATCCTTTCAATTTAATAAATCGATATAATTTTTTCTAAATTTTTCAAATAATCATGGTAACTTAAATTTCTTAATTTCATTACAGTTTTGTAATAGTTTGGAATTATCATAGTGATTAATTTACTTGATAAGAGACTTATGTCAGTAATTATGTGATTTATTATTTTTTCAATTATCAAAATTTTATTGAACCTCTAATTTTAAAACAGGGTTTCAAATTAAATACTGTTAACGAAATTCATAAATATTAAATTAAATATATATTATATAACATTTTTTATTATTTCATATATTATCAATTAATTGCTAATAATCTCATCACTTTCAACATCGTTCTCAAGTTGGATCTTAATTCAACATTCTAAATTTCTTCCATGTAATACTATAATTCTGGAGGTGTAATTTAATGCTGTTAAATTAAAATTAACAAATTTGCATGGCTAACTGTATTTTTATACCACTTTGTGGTAAATTTATCACTTTTCTCATTACACTCTAAAAGAGCAACTTTATTCAATTAGAACTCTAAGTTTCTCCATGAAAATTCATCATCTCCTTCAAAATCATTATTAAAAGTTGGATTCTCAATAAATTATATAATAATTTAATCAGATCCACACTTTTAATT
Organism: Paramecium sexaurelia; assembly: GCA_000733375.1. Taxonomy (NCBI): domain Eukaryota; phylum Ciliophora; class Oligohymenophorea; order Peniculida; family Parameciidae; genus Paramecium; species Paramecium sexaurelia. The sequence goes on along the minus strand of JPFM01000093.1, from coordinate 179,868 downwards.
CCATTTAGATTATTTAAAGGAGTAAACTAAATAAATTAATATATTGATACCTCTCAAAGTTTACATTAAATTCAATAATACTTAATTTTCCACTTCCGATCTTTTGAAAACTGTTTATAAACAAATTGCATCCTCTTCCTAAGCTATCAAATTGATTCCAATATTTCTTAATTTTAATAATAACTCTATTATTGGTAAAGGTTGTTTGAAATGCTATTAGGCAAGACTTACAGGTTTTACTAATTTTGAATATTTGCTGTCTAATTCTATGCCAATATTTATATCTCTTTAGGCTATATATATACATTCAAGTTTTACTTATAATATTTAAATAAACTTTATCAGGTGATAAAGAAGTTATTTTCCAAGTTTTAAATGGAAAATCAGCAAATCTAAAAGTGGCCAACATAAAAGGAAACTAATTTTTTAAAGAAAATGAGACAGATCTCGTATCAATATTAACTTTCAAGTCTTCAATACCTTCTTGGGTCCATTTTCCATTTTAAAAAGTTACAATAAATAATTTTGTGGCATCTTATAAATAGTATTAGTTTGGTATTTAAAAGAAGCAACTATATGATTAGAATCCTTAAGCCAATTTTATAGGTTATAATTATGAATCAGTAAATGTTGGTTTAAGGATCCAACCATTGGTTTTCTTTGATAATTTTGGTAAATTAACACAACTATTCTAAAATATTCCACCTATTGGTAAATATTATGTGTATTATTTATATGTTATATAAGGGTCATAATTTGTCCATGTAATATAATAAATTAAACTTTATCCTGCTAACTGCCTAGGAATCTCGATTTAAAGATTAGATATCTAAGAGAAATCTATTGGCTTTATTCTATACCCAATCTTTGATAGAGGGCAATACCAAAATGCTGTTCTGAAGCAATTTACAAATTCTGAATATTTCAATATTTCATATTTAACTCTATCTTCTGGCTTTTAGGCAATTTTTTATAAAATTCTTTATTATGTTTCTTGATTAAATTCTAACATAAAGTATTAATGTTTCACTTATATATAGAGTATATATTAATACAAATATGATTTAATTCGTCCAAGTAATTTTCATATTGAGTATAAAAGTGTTTTATGATTTCATATATTTTATCGCTCTAAATTGATTTTAATTTTTCTATGTATCTAGTATAATGGTCTTGTTTGTTAAATATTGATTAGCTTAAATCCTCTTAATGAGCTATTTAGATTATAAAATTGATTTTCGAAATGTATTCTATCTATTTGTAATTTAATTATATTTCGTTATTGCTGCTACTTAATTAATAAATGACAGTATTCAAATCCTTTTCTGATCTTGGATCTATCTATGTATTACAAGATATATAATTATTCCATTCATCAAATTCTAAGCACTTTTTCTTATACTCATGTATTTCTTTATCCCATATCATTTCTATTTAAACTCTATCATTTTCTTCACTTTTTAATCTATCTCGTTCTTCTTAGCTCATTTTTTCCCATTGTTGTCTTTGAAATTCTTCTAAATCTTTAAGTCTTTTCTATTCTTCTTCAAGTAATTTTAACTCTTCTTAATTATCCAATTCTAATTTATTGATGATTATTCATACATTAAATCTTTTTTTATGTCTTCTTCTTTTTTTTTGGTTTTACTTACTTCTTATTATCTGTAGAATGTTTTCGATGTTTATCAGCAGTTGTGTTTCTATATACAGGAGGATTTTAAATTGCAATTCTAGGTTAAGTGAGCTATTAAGTTGTTTCTTTGCTAGAGGATCGCATTCGAGGCTTTAATAAAGTTTTCTTTTTGTCATCTTTGGTTGAGTAATTTTGAATATTCATTATATAAAATGATTTATATTATAAACTTAATAGTAAGTTTGGCATTTACTTGGTTTACGTATATTATATACAATTCCAGAATATTGAAATATGAAAGATTTACTGAACTTTTTTTCAACTTTATTAGAAGATTTTTATTTCATTCTGCTTTTATATTTGTATTACCCTTGCTTTTTATTAATGCTATAGAATTACAACATACAAAATACTTAAATGATCATAATTATTCAAAACTTATTAAATAGATTGATCAACTACCTCATGATTAAAGAGAATCAATCACAGCGTATCTTAATAATGATTTTTCATTTTAATATAAAATTTTATTTTGGATTCCATTATTATTTATTGCTAAAGAACTTTAAGAAATATACAATAAAGAAATGGAAGAAATATAAGCAACTTAAATAGGTTTGAGCAGTATCCCACCACCTCCAATTTTATAACCAAAATAAATTTCAGAATATGTTGCTGAAAAAAATGAAGAAGTTTTGCAATTAGAAAGTTTTTTTAGAAATCAAAATGAAAATCAGAATCAATTTGAATAAATTAAACAGAGTGATCAGGTTAAAAACAGCAATAGTAAATCCAACTAATCAGATTTAATAAATAAATTATAATTTGTAATTAATTTTATTATTTTAGACTTAAGACAGCAGATAAAACAAAATTTATTCGTCGGAATTTAGCAATAGATAATTAGCAGGTGCTAGACATATAGGTAGAATTTTAGATAATGAATCTCCTTAATTTAAGCCTGCAAGAACTCAAACAATAAAAGACTTTTCATTTACTTAAAATACACAAAATAAAATTGATAATCAAATCACTACAAAGTTATACTTGGTTTTTAGTGAAGTAGCAATTATAAAATCAAGTTTTGGCTATCTTGTTGGCGTTTAAGAAAGAATTTCAATTGCGATTTTCCTTATAGCTTTATCATCTTTAATAGAAACCATTTTATTTAGTGATTGGATGTTATTCAGTAATCTTATTCATATATTAAAGTCACTAGACCTTTAATGGTTACTTACTTGATGTTACTTTATATAATATTTATGATATTTATGTTTTTTGGTGTATTTGCTTCCGAAATACTAATAAAAATTTGTTATTGCTTGCTTTTAATGTATTGCATAAAGTTATTTCAAAAGCTGATAGAGATTCAAACAATTAAGTCAGCTTTAATCAAGTCAGGAATTTCTCTATTTATTTTGATCATTATCAAATTTATGTTTTATATCTAATGACCATATAAACAACTTCTAAAATTTCTTTATTTTAACAACTTTTAATACTGAAAAATCTCTGTAAAATATAAATATAATCTTTTTTGGGTTTTGATATATTTATTTTATTTAATTACATGTTTTTAAAGTTTAATTATTTGAAAGTAAGTGCAAAACAATTTATTCATCCATATTTTAAGGAAGTATATTGATTATAATTTTATAAAATAAAAAATTTATCACTCTTCTATTTTAGTTTTTTTTGTTCTATTTTTTCTGTGTAAGTATTTTTCTGGATTTATATGAAATAATTTAAAGCATTTTGTTGTGCATAGTGTTACATTAATTTTATAATGTTTCTAACAGGCTTCGCAAACAAAACTTGATTTTCTAACTTTCTTGCAATTCTTTTGACAAACTTTACATCTAATATAATTATTATAAGGAATGTACTTTTAACTATTTTCTCCTTTTTTTGGGAAATGACAATTTTTTTCTTCTCTAAATAGAATTAAATCATTTTGGGCTACTTATAAGTATTCTTATATTTTTAACTTTTTTTAATTAATTGTTTTCTTAAGAATTGTATTCTATTTATATAGTTTAAGTTTTGCTATCATAATTGAAGTATCTTAACATGTAAATCGAGGTAAATTCATTAAAATTTAAGCTAAATATTCTATTTAGTCTGGAATATCTTATATAAAAGTAATATCTTTAATCAAATTTAAAAATCCAAAAGACAATACCTATTATTCACATAGTTCTAATTGCTACAAAAATTAATGATGAATTTCTTATATTTAAGTAATTTATTTAATAGTGAACTATTCATAGATTTCTTAGTTCTTAATTAAATTACGCTAAATTTTTAGTAAAACCAATTAATTGAAGGAAAATTAAATTTGAAGGTAATCATTTGAAAATTGGAAAGGTTTTTAATGTTCCATCCAAAGTATGATTTTGCTTTTGGGAAATGGTTGTTCCAATAATTTATATGCCTCCTATTTTAAATAAAGGTTGTCAGATTCAATTATTGAGGCATAATTTATAAAATGAATACATATTTCTTAGTTTTAAGCAAGGATCTATTACAAAAAGTCTTAAATTCTTGTAAAATATTGATGTAAGTTTGAATTTATCTCGTCCAATTTATAGTGTTGTTGTTTAATAATAATTAATGATTTGGAATCATACCCATATAAAAATATTGTTTTAGTATCAGAAATATATCTTTAGTAAACTATAATTGTAGAGTATTTATTGGTTTCTTATGTGTAATTTTGCGATAATTATACTTCTGATTATGATGCTAATATCTGATATAAATAAATCATAGCTGCTTCGATTTTATTAACAATAGATGAATTCATCCTATAAATTTAATATTTAATAATAATTTCCCTCCAATAAAACAAAATTGAAACTTTTAAATTAATAAGCCACATTTAGGCATAGAGAAGTATATTTATTATTGAATGCTTTTGCAAAAGCTTTGAATACTATATATGCTGAGTAAAATTACATTTAATATTAAATTGTAATTGAATGTATCGCATTTTAATGCCATATCTATCACAATTATAAATATTTTCATCAATAAATACCTCCTTTAATATTTTACACAACTTTAACCATAAATTCAAATAAATCTAAATGATCATAATCATTAAAAAGCAATAAAAACTAACTTCAATTCTATAAATTGATAATATTCCTATTTTATTAACATATCATTTGACTTATCCGCTAAAAATAAGGAATCCTTTTCTTTTTTATCATTCTAATAAAATATATTAATAACCAATCATTTTTGAGTGGTTAATTCAATCTCAAAGTTTTTAAGCTAAAACAATCTCAAACTAATTTTTTCATTTATATACCAAAAATGCTTCTATTATTTTTTCTTCTTAAGTATTTAATACATATATTTTTATTTTTATATTCATATATTTATATACAAAAGGAATGAAATATCCTATACAAAGGATACAAAATAGTATTCATTAAATTACCAAAAATTAAAATTTATTTCAGTAGAAGTAATTCCAACTAAAAATTATCATGCCTGAATATTAGTATGATTCAACTTTAATCTTTATTAATATTTATTTATTCTATTATATATAATATTGAATATGTAGATGTATGTTTTGCATTTTGTTTACTATCATTTTGCTATATCTATCCAAACCTTATGAAACTAACTATTTAATTGTACATAATGCAGTTCTTTTAGGAAATCGCATTCAAAAGTAAGAAAAATATTGTAACTAAAATTTTTGTCAAAAATTCTATTTATATGTACTTATTTCATTACTTAATTAAAGTTATATACATAAAAATGAACTAATTATTTGGAGGGAATAATAATTAAAATAACAAGAAAGAAATTAAAAGGAAAAGTAAGAAAAAGGATTATCCCAAATGACTAACTATCTTCTGAAAATATCGACTAATAATAGCTTACATCATTCAAATTCTATGATTGATAATTAATCTTTATGAATAGACTAGGGATATTTCCTAAGGAGCTACCCCTAGTCGATTAATTGAGATCGAGTTAACAATCTCTTTAAAACAATTTTCAAAGTATTTCACTTAAAAGAAATACTTATGAAATTATGATTATAAAACCAATTAGTATATGATGATAATGAAGCAATTATAATCAACAATTATGCATCATTATTACATTGAATATTAGGAAGATGTCTTCTCTCTAATATAAATCAAATAATATATATATTTGTTTGATTATAATTTTTATAATTACCCTATTATAAATATCCTATTATATATTTAGAATCTAAAAATGCATTATTAAATTATTCTAATGATTTTAGTATATAATAACAAAAATTATGATTATTTGAACTATCAAAATTATACTTACCTAGAAATAGGACTTTTCCATTATTCATAAAAATAGTGACAGATAATTTAGTATAATATCTTGCAATTAATTATAGTAGAAAAATATTTAATACTAAAAGATAATTTTCTCATAAAGCATTATAAAAACTTAATTAAACGTGTTTATTAATTAATAAATGTATACTATTATTGCTTTAATTGTAGTTGTCTTAGCCATTTCATTTTTGATTATATCGAAGAAAAAATCCGGAAGTTAGATAGTTAACGCTGATAATTCAGTAATTTTCATAGTTGGAGACAAAAATGTTGGAAAAACATCCCTACTTTATTGTGTATGTTTGGTATTTTTATTTGTAGCTTTCTAACTAAAATTCATCAATATAAACAACTAATTCAATTGAGCCAAATTAGACAGAACTAATAAAGTCAAATAATTAAAGTGTGATAGTTGTCGATGTTCCAGGAAATAATTATTAAAAAGAATAGTTTTTAAATAAAATATAGGAGGCTAAGAAAATAATATTAGTTACAGACTCGTCTGAAACTTCATAAATTGGTGCGACAGCAGCCATATTATATAACATTTTAATTTCAATTCCATATTAGAAATCAAAAATTCCAATTATGATAGTATTGAATAAATAAGACAAAGAGAAAGCATATAAGGCTCCTGATTTTGAGATGTTTTTATCAAGAGAAATGTAAAATATGAAATAAAATTAATAGAGAAAAAATAAAAAAGTCAAGAAAAGCAGTACAAGAATAAAGAGAAAATACAAACGATAGGATTAGAGTAGCATATTATATTTATTTAATTAGTTTTAAGAGAATTAATTTGACATAAATGATTATGCAAACATCAAAATAGTAGAGCAAAGTGTTAAAGATTGCAACATTCAAGAAGTCTAAAAGTTTATCTTAAATTGATAATAATTTTATTTATGAAATACATATAAAACTTATAATTATAAAAAATAAATGAATAAATTATAAGGATAATTTCATAAATAAAATGAATATTCTTAATAAAGAAGTTATCGCTAAGGTTTTTGATTTCTATTGTAAATAGTAATATGTGCAAGGATAGCATGCTACTTTTGAAAGGTAATAATATGAAGCTTCAATATTTACAATTGGAAAATGGATGCATTTTTGCAAAGACTTTCAAATTAACTTAACAACCTAGAGAATGTTAGAACTATTTAAGAAATATGCTAAAAACTAAAAAGAATTAAATTATGATTCATTTATTTAACTTTTAAATATGTTGGCGATGGAAGAAGGTTAAGATTAAGAGGAATTTATTATAAATTTAGGATTAGATAATTGGAAGTTATGCTTATAAAAAATGAAACCTTTTTAAAAACCTTTTCAGATGAGAGATAAGGTGGAGAGAATAAAAGAAGTGAAGTACGAATATAAGATATTTCATCCAGATGTAAAGGATGACGAATAGATAAAATTAATTTTGTAATAAAGAAAAGAATAAACTGAATATTTGAAATAGATTGAGAGAGATAAAAAAGCTTATTATAAATTATAATTTCAGCTCAAACATTCAACAAAATCACAGTTAATTTAAAAATATCCAAATATGATTCATCTTATTGAAAGGTTGCCAAATCCTTCCAAACCAACAACTTGTTCATACATGAATAGACCAAAAATCAAATCCTAAAATGCTCTAGAGTAAAAGAAATCAGGATTAACTTGGGAAAGTTTAAATAATTTACCTATTCCCTAAGATTTTGTAAAAAATTTAGTGGATGAAGAAGAGGATCAATTTTTATAAGAATATTAACTAAATAATAGATAATTAAGCGTTAATCGATATTAAACGAAAATGGATAGAGAAAAGAGATCATTTTCTGATTACAATAAACTTTAACAAAATATAAATTTAAGTCATGATTAAATACCCAAAACATAAAATTAAAACAATTAATAATTGATTATTTTAGATGAATAATAAGGTTTAAAAGTAAAGGCAATTCTTTAAAATTTAGATTAATCTAATTAAAAACATGTTATGAACCCTAATTTAGATAAGTAGATAAATTCTCTTTAAGTTACAAAGAAAATGCATCTTTAATAGCAATAGCAGCTTAATCATTAAAATTATTCAGTAGAATTCCCAAGAGAAAGGTAGATTCATTAAGTGTAAAATGATTTTTCATTTTAGCAAGATAAAAAAAGCTCAGAAAAAATTAATAATTAGATGCATAAAAGAGTTTACGAAATCTAAGGTCTATAAGCAATCAAAGAAAAAAATCTTTTAAACTCAATGATATCATAATAAAGAGAAAAAATTAGAAAATCATAAAAGTGATAATTAAATAATCTATTTGTTATTATTTATATTTTATGATAATAATAAAGATATCATTATTTGAGGATGATATTCAATTTCTGATTTTAGAATTCATAATCTGAAAAAACAGCTATAATTTTAAGTGCATCTGAATTAGAAAACATTGTTAAATGAATACTATTTACTCCAAATTTAATTTCTATTAAAATTAGATATTATGGATACCTTTAGCTTTAGCAAACATTTAGATTTATTCAGAGATTTCAGAAGGATCTTAAACACCTGTGATTAAGAGATTTGTAGAGAGTGGGCTGTTGTTGAATTATTGATTTTCATGATAGTAAATCATATACTCATCCTAAAAAGAAGTTGGTTAGAGGGATTAGAGAGGTTCAAAATAGATTTTTATCTAAAATAATAAAGGAATAGGTTTACTTATGAATCAAAAAATAAAATATTATTGAGATATTCTTTTGCAATAATTGCTTAATTTACTGTTTAATATTTAATGAAAGCTCTGAATGATGTCTTTTCATAAAGGATTTCTTCTATATTACCAAACTTAGAAAAGACATTATAGATCATCTTGGCAGTGATTTTTAAATCAAAATTAATGATTCTGAGTAATCTTGATTACCTTTGTTGAAGTAATTTTTATATATCTGGATGAAATTCTGAGATATTCAAAGGAATAGCTTATTTCCAGATCGTTAGATCATCTTCGTCATCTGATTCTAATAAACGATTGATTTATTCATTTCTAATAGGACTGGAATTAGCTCTAGGTGATTAAGCTTAACTAATTTGATTAGTTAAATCAAGCTAAATATTTTCATCTGTTCTTGAATTAAGGATAGAATCAGAGTTCTAACTTGTACTGCTAGCCTAAGTGTAATCTGTTCCCCTTGAATTATCTACTAATTCGAGATTAAGATTTTTAAGTCGTGAAAAATGAATAATCATTCTAAAACGATAAAAAAAGTTTAATTACTTTCCTCCTTAAATGTTGTACCCATTCAATTATCTTCTAGCTTAAATTGCACTTTTGACCTCATGAAATTCTACAAAGGCTTTGGTGGTTTTTCCTCTTTCAAAAATAAGAATCTTGTTAATGTCTCCAAACTAATTGAATTTTTCGTGGATATATTAATTGTTCAGAGGAAAAGATGATGGCAATTAATTTAGAACTAGAAGAAGAATTCGATTGGGAGGATCTCTTGAATTATTATACATAAAAATTAAATTAAATAAATTTCATCGTCATTTAAGAATAAATTAAACAATTCTTGAGTTTAAGATAATAATTTTTATTTAGAATTATCTAAATTTTCTTAAATTTATTGTTCATTAAATAACAGGGGCTAAGTTTGTAATTAATTCATTTAATAATTTATTATGTATTCAATATAGATATTACATTAAAATCTAAGGGCTTTAATACAAAATTTGCAAAATAATCATTATAATTTATATCTGACATAAGATGAGTTTTTATTATACAGAAGACATTTAAATGGTTTATGATGATAATGCTCCTATAAATGCTAAAGAAAGATCTAGAGGAACTACAAATCAAACAAATAGAGTTGAAACTTAAGAATAAAAAGGATATAATTCAATACCATACAAAGTGACTTGGATAGATAATTTACATAGAAAAATTATCGTAACTATACGAGTTACTTCTGACATCACAGTTAGAGAATTCTTATAAATGGTTATTGGAGAATTCAATTAAACTTTCAAGAGGGCAGACATGGAATTATTTTTCTTTTTAAACGATTTCAACATATATGAACTTTACGAAATGGATGAAAATGAAAGACCAGATGAAGAACTTCCGCGTACTTTTATATTTAATTTTTCTAGCTTATGATGAACATTAAAAATTACGTCAATTAAAGACAAAATAGTTTGCTTTGAAGTACACTTAAATAATGTTAAATTCTTTAATGGTTTCATCAATGAGTGATCCCCTATCCTGTAAATCTCCCATATCGCCAAGAAGCGAAGATGAAAAAATAAATCCATAAAACAATAATATATAGAATACTTACAATATTGATGAGAAAACAGATTGTTAAGAACAGGATTCTTAAAAAAAAATTAAAGAAGCAAATCAAAAACCTTGGTGGTGCTTATGCTGTAATGATGAATGAAATAATACTAATTGTGAGAATTCTTTATAATACTACTTCAACGATTTTAAATTTATTTCTTATTTATAAAACTATTTGTGCCCTGTAAATAAATTTAACTTATATTTTTATCTTTATTTAATTAGTTAAGAAGCTAATGCTTTTAATAAATGTAACAATCATTTGTTTTAAAATACTGAAAATAGTAATTCATATTCTCAATAATTATTTATTCAAGTTATTAAAGAATTTTATAAAACAAGAATGAAATCTATAATTTGGTTTAATTTCTATGATTTAATTTTTTTTTTTAATATTATAGTTTATACTACAAATAGTCCTTCTTTAATTACTAATATACTTTTACTTTTTCTAATATTAAATATAATCCACTCTCTGACTAATATGAATGAATTAAGATTTGTTATTTTTTACAATTAATTCATTTTGTTTAAATTTATAACTTATTATTTAAATTTTATAATTACACTTTCGAAAATCTGATATAATTTATTTCATTTTTTCCCCTTTATTATTTTGCTTATTTGAGTTAAATTCTATATCTTTAATGACCTTTTCTAATTTAACAAATTTTAAATTTTTCAATTAAAATTTTAATTGTATGATCTAAAAATTTAGAAGATAATTTAAATTATTTTAATTTGCTTTTCAATAAGGAAGTAGTAGAAGTCTTCTATAATAATAGAGACCAAATTAATAATTCATTATAAAATTTAATGCTAATATTATCTAGATAAATCTACAATAATTTTTGAATTGAAATTATTTTCTTCTCATTTTCAATAGCTGAAGAAAAATTCTCATTTCTAAATATTCATGAGATATAATAATTAATGCAAATAAACAATTTTATACCAAATTTAAAGCTTTTAGAAGATAAATTATTGCTTTTAACAAGCCACTTTATTAATGAACATTAGTTTTCTAATGATTATCATTTCTGGATTTATTGTTGTTTTTTTGAAATTATCATTATCAAATATTATAGTTATTTTAATATGCCAAACTCCCTTACTGAATTTTATTCAATGAATATAATGAATTGAAATTATTATAAGTCTTTTTCTTGAATTAGACTTAAAGTATTTTTCCTATTCAATTATTTAATTAGTAGAGTTCATTATTTGAAAAATTCAAGAATTATATAATAATTCTTTTGGATTTCACTTAATAATTCAGATATTATTTCATCACTCAAATTTAGAATAATTTATAATTATAAAATGATAATAGGAGCAATTAAAATTAAGGATGGTCTTTTTATTGGTGATGAATTAGCATCGAAAGTACTTTATTAAATAATGGTCTAGGATCTTGAATTTGTAATATAAAATAAGGTCAGTCATATAATAAATTGTGCTGCAAAACAATTACCATGTGTATTTTAAAATTATGGTGTTTAATATTTAAAATTCAATTGGCTAGAGAATGAATAGGTACTAATAAAATTCTATTGAGTCAAGCAAGTTTTATTTTAAAATGACATAGTGAATTAAATCTATCAATTTATAGAATAAGCTCATGCTAATGGAGAATCAGTTCTTGTACACTCAGTTAGAGGATAGTCAAGATCATGTTGTGCATTAGCTGCATTTTTTATGAGAAAATATAAATGGAAATTATATAAGACTCTTGAGTTCTTAAATACTAGAAGACCTGATTTAGAAATCAGGGCTAGTTTTTATCATTAATTAAAATAATTGGAAACGAAATTGAGTAAGAAAGGGGAAGGAGGATTATCGAGTTCATGGTAACCTCATGAAGAATTAGATTTACCACTTGAAGAAGATGAGAAATTATTAAGAAATACATTTATGAATTCAAAATCAAGTGCAGCTGATTCTTGTTGGTTAGATAGAAGATTATTTAATTAATATTTACATGAAAAAAGACCAATAACAATCTAATGGGCAGATGAAAATCTAGTTAAAAAATCTCAAAAGAAAATGAAATAGAATACTACAAAACCTACTGTCAAATTAAATAATTAAAATAATATCAATGGAAATGTTTATCATGTAACAGTTAATAATTATGTAACTTTAAAAGAAGAATAAGAAAAATGTAATACTAGTTTAAATTCAAGAGATTCTGCCTAAATGTCTCTTATCAAACCAAGTAGTGGAACTATAAAGAGATAATAAAATGATAGTCTAAAAAAGCATTAAGAGCAAAGAGAGAAGTTATAAGGAAAATCTTAATCTATGAAACAATAGAAAAAAGATTTGAGTGAAAGACCTAGATCAGCCTATAAGTATAATCGTTAATATTAATTATAGTCAACAAGAATTTTAGATTGTGCCTAATTTGCCAAAACCTACAACAGGATCAGCTTATAGACAATATTCACCTATAGTTAAAGGTATTTTTTATTTTTTATTTTTTAGGTAATTGCATACCTAAAGCAAATTAATTGATTGCGACAAGTAAAAACAAGGGATGGAGATATCCATCTCCTAGTTAGGTAAAAAATGATGATAGCATTATTTAATCAATAATTAATAGTAAACCGGTTTGGAAATGAATAATATCAATTTTCACAATTTACTACATCTATCCAAACCCTTTCTACATATTAATGTGATTTTAAACATGTTTTTTGAAAATCAAATACGATTTCAACATGATAACACATTCTAATTTTTCTAGAGGTAACTGAAGAAGAACTGTTATTTGGAATTAATAGATTTAATTAAAACATGTTTTAGTTTCCTGATGGAACCTTAATTTAAGCATCATTTCGTGACAATTATCTTCTTTCGATAGTTTTCCAATAAGCTTCGCATTCTAATATTTCAAAAATCAAATAAGCATTAATATTTTCGATATTTATTGAAGAATTTTGATTGTCCACTCCTAACCAAAAAGTCAAGCTTTCATTTGATCTAAAATATTTATTTTAAAAGTCATACCAGAATAAGACTTTCTATTATAAAATAATTAATAATTTTACTTATTCATCTCCTAAAATCCAAGATTTTGTCTTATATGATAATTATTTTAATACAGATTCAATTTTGTTTTAATAAGATCTTCTTATATAGATTTACTCCTCACTTATTTTATTAATTCTTTATTTTTTTTTTAAATTATGATCCTAAAAATTTAAATAACTTCTTAAAAAATATTTTATGTAAATATATCCCTCTTAATTCCATGTGATAAATTCTGTACTCTACAATTATGGTGTCATTATAGAAAACTATTTCTCCAAAATGCCTTTTTCATTTGGTTAACTCAACATTAATGACTATTCAACCCACTATTCTTAATATAGCCTCTTCTTTTTAATATATCTTTCTATAACACAGATAAGTTAAAGGAATGCCTTAATCTCAACATCCTCAACTTAATATGAAACACTTCCAGTTATCAATTCACCACAGATATAGTTCTTTTTATCTAATATGAGTAATATTTCTCCTTAAACATCTTTTCTTGACTCTATTTATCCCATTTTAAATTATATTGCTTATATATATGTATATATATATAAATAATTTTATAAACAAAATTCTAAATGATCTATAACTCTAAAAAATGAAATAATGATAAACTTAATCAAATTCCCTAAAATTGACAATTATTGAATAGTTTTAAAAATAACTGCTTTTAAATTTGATCTTTTCTTCTTTAATCAATTTTAAATATAAAAATAATTTCTTAATTTTATAAATTGCAAAGTTTGAAGTGATCTAATATTTATAATGAAAATCAGGATTATATTACATTTGTTACTTAGCATTTTCATAATTGTATAAATGATTAGACATTCTAAAACTGATCAATAGAACCTAATTCCTCCAAACGAAACACTTAATAATTCTACTTAATTAGAAAACAATACAAATTTTAAGATGATGGCAAAATTCTACGATAAATAATTGATGATTCAAAAACTTTCATACCATGAAAATGTTAACGTCGAGATCTATTAATCATCAGTATCTATTCTACATTATATAGAGTTTTCATTTAAATCCTTAAATTCTTATTGATGAAGCACAATTTTCAATTACAATGAATGGTGATATTTATTAACTTCATAAAACAGAAAGTCTCAAATTAAAGTTTATGAAACCATAGATTATTAATTTGTTTCTTATACATATAAAAGTGAATAAATTCGATTACTAAAATTTTTATGACAGTGAGATTGATGAATTTCAAGTGAAAAGAATTAAAATTTATGGAATTTTTAGAAACGCAGAATTTTTATTACTAAACAAACAAATATTCAATAGAAATGATAGAGACATTTATTTCAAAAGTTCAAATAGCAGAAAATATTTAAAGGTATATATAGTTTGTAAAATTTCATTATGTGAAAATGCTTATAGAAGTTTTCGATTACAATTTGTTAGTCCAAATGATTATACTCATATCTACCCAGTTACTTTATATTAAATAAATGATATCGAACTTTTACAATTTGGTAGTGTTATGATATGATAAAAAACACATTGATAACCTATTTACATTTATATAAATTTGTATAGATTATTCATTTTCTTTAAATCTTATTTTTTTATTTGATTTTTTAAGCATATAATTATTAAACTGATATTTTCATTTATTTTAAAGAATTAGGGCTTTGTTAAGCACTATTATGTTTAAATCTGTTAGTTTCCATATTAGAATAAGCTTTTTAGTTAGACTTAATTTTAGGACTTTCTAGCATTGTCTTATATTACTAAAATGTAGATTTAAATTTAAGGTCGTTCATATTTAATTATTTAATATTAATATTGATGTTAGCTGGTAAAGGAGCGGAAGTTTACGAAGTATAAACTTTAAATAATTTATCTGTTGATTTTGTTTAAGTTAGAGCCTATTTAAAGTCTAATCCTTTATTAGTGTATAATTTATTATAGATTTATTTTTTATATTTAATTGGAGAATTAAGTTCAGTTTAATAAGTTTAAGATTAACATTTTTTATGTTTAGATTATTAGTTGATTTAATTTTAGTAATTTTGCTTAAAAGTTTATTAGGATTGAATTGATTTTAATTATTCTGACGAAATACTCCTTGTACTTAAAATATGATGTATGCTATTTTATTTAGATTGATAACAAGATAATTTGATAGATTTGCCTGATTACTTGGGATTATTTTGAGTACAAGGATTTGAATGATTCGCTACAATCATTTACTATTTTAAAAACTTCTGAAATTGATTATATTCATTACTATTATGAGAAGATGGTAAAGATTTTTAAATTAAGTCTTTAGAGAGTGTTTTGAGATGAACCTTTTATTAAGGTGAATTCTGAATTGCTCTTTCATTTTATCCAGCACCATTAGTATGTAATTTATCTTTGTAAAATTTAGTGTTTTAAGAGATTATTTATTTGAGTAATTTTAAATTTGATGTTTATGAAAATTTAGATTATTAATTATTCGTCATAGTTATCCAAGATGCATCAATGTTCTAATATATTTAAGGATAATTTACATTAAATTCATCATTTCCCTTTGACTTTAACATGTGTCTTAATAAGGATAGACTAGAAATTCGAGATTGTTGTGTAATACTATTTAGAACTTTGATTTCTTCCTATAATTTCTCATATTCTAAGAATAGATGAATAAAATACATGTACTATTATTTGTATCATCAATAGGAATACCTAATTTGATTTTAATTTTTCTATACTCCAATTATCTAAATTAGATACTAAGACTAAATTACTTCTTTTTCTCAAAGTAATACAAAGCCAAATTTGAAAGTTTCGGATAAAAGATTCGAGGAATGTCTTTATGATATTTATAATATTCCAATAGCTGATCAAATTTATTTGATTGTTCACTATGATAATAATATCTTATAAATCGAAATTCTTATAATATTTACCTTTTTAAAAATTCATCTTAATCACTATATTATAATTAATCTTTGAATTATATAATCCATTATATCGACTTAGATGAAAAGAAATCTTCGAACTTCTTACTTTGCCATTAGGATAGTGAATATTTAGTATAGAGTGCCTTAATGATTGTTATTATTTTGATATACTCTATTCAAAAGTGGAGCAAAATCAATCTTTATAATTGGTAAGTTTCCAAATTTCTAACAAAATAAACAATCCTCTTATGATGTATATTTCTAAATTAAAATAAGACCATCACTTATCTTCATAATTGTAAATAAATTATATATTTTATATATAATAAATTCTCACATATTTGTATAAGTAGGAATTGCTGCTTTGATCACTTTCAATGTATCTTGACCCTATAATAATGATATAATATCTTTACTCCATTCTCTTGTATCTATCTTAAGACATCTTATATGATTTCTTTCTGATTCTTTTTATCCATTCTTTTACTCAATGGAACTAATAGATTTTTAAGATGACTATTGAGATGAGAACCTATTGTATTTGATAGCAATCTTAATTCAATTATGATAGGATTTACTTTAAAATTTCTAAAGAAGACATAAACACTTTGTCATTTTAACTAGATAATGCGGTTCTTAAGGGCCAAACTATTTTGGGTACAATAGGTATGACTTTCTCTTGTGAATTCTAAAAGATTATAAAATTTAAATTTAAAAACTTATTCATTCAGCATATCTTTGATTGCATTTGTAGCTATAAAACAATATGGATGTGCTTCTTCTATTAAACCTTCAAAACAAGTAACCATTAATGGGTCATAAGGCAGATTACTAATTTCAACTCCTTAATTCCATTATAATTTCATAGTATTACAACCATGATTTACTCTGCAAGGAATTCCACCTGCATTGTAGACATAAGCAAAAGAATTTCTTTATTAATATTTCAAACTACGTCTTTTATTTTGATTTATCAGAGAAAGGATCAACTGTTTTAATATTTGTCAACTTCTAACTAGGCATCTAAGTAAATCCTTATTTTGGTTATTGTTAAATTTGTTATTGCTATTACTATTATTATGGCTTCTATTATGTTTATTTTCCAAGAGATCTGGTTCTATTTAAAATAGCTGGCGGCTGAGATTTCTTTTATTATTACATTATAATTACTAATTAAAAAATTAAAAATAGCTTCACTTTTGTAACATAGATATTAAATGTCTTTTGTTTAATTCTGCAATCAAATAAAAATATTCTTTGATTAACAAAATATAATATAAATAAATATGATCGTATTCTATTTACAACAACAAAATTAATGATAATAACTTTTAGTGAGTTCATATAAATATATCTGAAAATCCTGTATAGTTATACTATTCATAATATATTTTTTCAGTATTTAGTATCCGATTACATATATTAATTATTTTAGTTTTTCCTTTTAAATTCTTTATCAAGATTATATCTGATACTATTTATCTTTTTAGTCATGATATCTAAAAATAATTTTTATAGTGATATGGAATATAAATAAAGATTGATATTTAATATATGAATAATTCATCTTAACTCTAATTTTAAAATATCTCTAATTTGATCTCTAATTTTGAATTGTAAAACATCTATTTCATCATTTTGAAGTGTTCTTTCTAAACTTCTATAATGAATTCTATAGCATTTGCTTGTGAGATCTTTTTTTTTATTATAAAATGTATCAACACATTCAACTTTTTCAATGAGATCTCCTCCAATATCTCTTATTATTGAATGTAAATCATTTTCTTCCCAGGTTTTGTGATCGACGTAAAATGAAACATCTTTATAACAACTTGGATATTTGCTGAAAGGTTAAAATTTATTAATTTGGCCAGCTTTAAATTGATCAAGAAATCTTGGATCTTATGACCAAAATAAACGTATATCTGGAATTTAGAATAAGAGTAAAGCTAATCTTTCTAAACCTAAGCCAGCAGCCCATCCAACTTCAGTAAGTCTCTAGATTAAATTAAAATAGATACTTAACAATTTTTCATTAAATCTTAATGAATAACACCACAACCAAGAACTTCTAACCATTTATCTTAGAAATATATTTCTAATTCCATGGATGGATTAGTAAATGGAAATGTTGTTTCAACCCATCTCATTTACACATCACCAAATAAGTGTCTAGTCAATCTTTCTAAAGTTTCTTTTAAATCATCCATAGATTCTTAGACTTAATGTTGCAAATATTTAGATGAAAATTAATCTTATTAAAAAATCCTAACAATCTCTACTTAATGAAACACTGGATAATGTGTTGAATCAATTTCATCTCTTCTATAAACATCTCCCACTACTACAAAAGCATCTATATTTTTTTCTATTAATTCAACTTGATGAGCTGAAGTATGACATCTTAATAAGAAATTTTCATTAATATAATAGGTGTCACTCTTTTTTCTACTTGGATGATCTTAAGGTACCAACAATGAATCGAAATTCTATGTATTTTTTTTTACATATATACCTACTTTACTGATACAATAGGTGAAAGATTATCAATGATTTTATATTTCAAAGGATACTTGCTTTGCTTTTCTGTTATAGCTTCATTTTAGAAAAATGTTTCGATTCTATTCTTTATTATCCCTAAAGGATGCGATGGAATTTTGTGTAAATCTCTACCAACGTATTATATAATTTTATCTGTGATATTGCTATATGAATTTTATTATTTTTTGATATGATCCTGTAAAGAACAAAATTGGAATCGAAGCAATTTTCTTAACATAAATTATATTTGTGATATAAATTATATAATTAAATTTCCTTTTGTACAATTACTTAAAATAAGAATAAATAAATATTAATAATTGAGACAGGACATCGAATTTGAAATCCATTTCCATACTTTATCTAAATAAATTAAAAATCACATTATATTTAGTAGTTATATCAATTAAAAAAGTATAATAAATAAAATTATGTCTATTTAATAAGTTAAGTAATAAATTGAAAAAATAAAGAAAATAAAGTTATAATATAATTCATGATTGATCTTCTATTGTTTCATCACACTCTTTAATACCCAAGACATCAAGGGTTGATACAATTTAATTAAATTTACTATTTAATCCTATATCTTATTAACTTTCATTTAAATTTAGATTGATATCAATACTACATTCAATTCTAGCACCCATTTAATTAAACATTGATCCTAATGCATTCTTTTTTGTATCTTATTAAACTTATTTCTCAAAAGCAAAATTTTCCAAATCAATACTTGATTGTATATTACCAAGCTCACCAAATTAATCTAAATTCTAATTATCAGAAGAAACTAAATAATATAGAGATATGAATCATACTAATACTTTAAGTTGAACCAATCCCAAGATTAAGTTAATTAACAGAATTAATATCTATATATTTATTAACAGGTACTCCTTAACTATTACCAAGCGAATTTACTAATTAAATGAATCCTGTACATTTTTCACTATTCCTCCTTTAAATTATATGTATACTTCCAAGTTCTTACATCAAATCCTCTAGAACAATTTATTAATATTCTTAGCCTATATGAAGTGTTTTCAATGCTCGATGGATACACTGTTTCTAATTAAATGATAAACTAGTTTAAAGAGATTAACATTTATTAAGAAATATATCATCATCATTTAGATCTATCATTTTTGTTGATTATAGCATAGCCAAAGTTGTATATATTTTGTTTTTTTCAATGAATGGATGATTCAAGGCATCAGTGGTTCCAATCCTTTTTTTTGGATCCCTCTAAAGTAAACGAGATATTAGATTTTAAGCGCTTAAAGATTCAGTCTTGATACGATTCTAAAAATTCCATGATTCAGACTTATTTAATAATTCTATGTGATCATTAAGATTCTCCATTTATAAAGGCAATTGTCCTGTCAAACATTAAAACATAATAACGCCAATACTCCATATATCAATCTCTTTTGAATAATGACTTTGATGATATATTTCTGGTGCGCAATAATATATGTTACCTGTTTTAGTTAGCATATCATTATGTTGATTCTTCTATAAAAATCTTCTAGAGACTCCAAAATCAAGCAATTTTAATTCACAATTGCCTTCTATATTAATTAAAATATTATCTGGTTTTATATCTCTATGACTTATTCCCTTGCTATGTATATGTTAAACTGCCAAAAGTAATTGTTTTATGATACATCTCACTTCATCCTCTTTTAATGTACCTCTATCCTTTAAGATTTACTCTAATGATGGATATGGACAATATTCCATTACCAAACTTGCTGTATAATATTTTTCATTTATATAGAGTTCATATTCTTAAATAATATTCTAATGTCTTAAACAACGCGTATTATAAAATGTTCTTTTTACATTATTATAAACCTCTTCATTATTCATTCTTATTATTTTTACAGCAAATAAATCTTCTGTTCCCTTTTTTTTAGCTAATTTTACTATTGCATGAGCACCCTATCCTAAAAATATATAAATTCATAACCTAATAATTCTAATTGCTCATATCTATCTTCAAATCTTTAGACATCATCAATACTATTCATATTAATTATATCTCTTTTCTCATCATCTTCACTAAATTCTATTCTGCATTTTAATCGATCTTTTAAACTATCCATTTAAAGCATTCTCCTTTAATACAAAATTTATAAAATAATTTTTAAAAACTATGCTATTTTAATATTTTATAATCGTATCAATCATCTAATTTAAATTAAAATATTTTCTTATTAAAATTGTATAAATCTTATATAATTTTTTTTATTCAGTATTTCATGTAAAATAATAATCATAGACTAAATTTCAATTATATAATAAATCAATTTTGTAATAACTATTCTTTAAAACATATCTTACAGAGTTTTTTGATCAAAATTTTAAAGAATATTTCGTTAATATTTATAACTTTTTTTATTAAAAATTTTAATAATTTAATATAAAATTTTAATAAATTTTTCAAAATTATTTTCTTTCGTTATTGGTTTTTTCAAATCATAAATATAAATAACAATAATAATTGGTACTATCTATGAAATTTCAATTTTCTAAATTTAGATAAATCATTTTAAAAAATATATTTATCATTATTTAACTTTAAAATATTATCAAAGTTTTTAAAATATCATTTGCTACATTTATATAGATTTCAGATTTTCAAAATAATAAAATTTTCATTATTTTTCAATTATATTAGGAGCTTCATAGTTTTTCCATCATTTAAATAATTCATCTTTTTATAAATTCAATAAAAGTATAGATATTAATTACTTTTATATATTTAGAATGATTTTGAAGAAAGTTTATATTTCAAAAAATAGAAATTATAAGGAAGGTAATCAAAAAATTAATTGTAAGGAAAAGATATGAAATAATCTATAAAATTATCTTTGTACGATTTTAGATCACCCAATTTATTAATAATAATATTTAAACTTCATTAGAATAACAATCCTTAGTGTACCTTTTCGTGTAAACTTTGATTAATATTTAGTATATTTCACTATTTAATGATCTTAGACTTTAGTATAAGTAATTTGAAATTTTGATATTTCTAATAATGATAATAATATAAGTTTTATAAGAAATAAATAAAATTTTGGATTGTTTTTCCATTTTATAAAATAATTATTAAGAATGAAATCTCTTTTTGCAATAATTAAGACCAAAGACGAAGATCGAAAAATATTGTATGCAAGCGAAGAATAATTTAATCTGGATTAGGTATTTAACATTAGGGATGGAGAGAATTCTGATATTGTAACATATAGAGATAAAATTACACAATTTTTTTAGCAATATCAATATTGTAAAAATATATTCAATTTAGATTAGTTGGGCTAATTCAAAAAAGTAATTTTCTTGGCTATTCTACAAATTTCATAATTGATTTTTTCTCATAAGAAAGAAAAGCATAATGTCATGAATTAATGATAGAAGATTTAATATTTTACATTTAAAATATCAAAGAGCCAATGCCCATAACTCTAGTGTTGGTGATATAGAAGGAAAGTTAATTAAATTCGCAATATGCTTAATATTGCTTAACATTTATAAAAAAATGTTTATAAAAAATTGAAAAAGAATCTAAAGCATTAACAAGAATGGCAAATTAGATTATTTAAAATGTATTTATAGTAATAAAATTAGATAAGTTTATTTGAAAAAGAAATAAATTCTCAGATTCCGGAATATGAGAAATAGAAATGTAAATCTATATAGGTTAGGGATAATGTTACTAATATTGCTAAGAAGTATTTAGATTAATGTGAATTGAGAAAAAACTTAAATTAGTTTTGTCAAGGATTTGTAAATAAGAAAATGATTGATTTCTTTAATGTAAAAATTAAATAGTATTTTAGATTAAATTAACTTCTCCATAACAAGATTTAATGTTAAATCCAATAGCTATAGTTATAAAACCATATTAAACATTATTGGTAGCTAATTTTATAGGTAAGGATGATAATACTTATATATCTTAAAGATTTTTGACTTTCATTTAAAAAATGCAACCAACAAAATCATTTTAAGAAATGTCTAATTTATATTATTTTTCAATGACTGAAATTTAAGTCTATGTTAATCATATAATGATGAATAATTCAAATTAAATGAGTTTACTTTTAAATAAATTAACAGATGATTCATATTTTACTATAGCTTGTACATAACCACATAAAAAGTTAGCAGAGAAAATTCCATTAAAATAATATGCTTCATTTATTAAATATCCTATGAGTTCTTTATAATTAAGATAAGATAAAATAATAGAAAAAGTGGAGAGTTAATTTTGTAATATTATAGGATTTAGATTGATAAGGGAATGCTAAGTTTATTTGTATTAGAAAGATCCTACTTTAACTCTAAAACAAGTAGAAGAGGAAATAAATAGAATTGCAACTGAGTTGAGTAAAGATAAATAAGGTGATAGAGAGAAATAATCCACATTACTTTTTCGATTCTATCAATCAATTTAGAAATTTTTAGGTAAACCTTAGACGGTTTAAGAAATTGCTTACTAAAAAAATATGGATATTAGTAGACTTTGGCCACGCGTTCACTAACTTAAATCGTTGGTTGGATTTTATTGTTTGTGATTAAAATATTAGAAAGATGCTTTTAATATTTAGTTTATTATTATTAATTTTTATGTCATCTGAATTTCTAGATTATACTAAAAACAAGCGTAAAGAAAATTTAGATTTCCTAAGTCAATTTATGAAAAATCATCAAATTAATGTTGAAACCATCGTATCTCCATAATAATCAATTGTAACTTCTTAAATGACTGATCAAGTTATTAAAATTGTTAATTCAAAATAAACCTTACAATCATAATAATCGCCAACTTCTATCACACCAATATAATCACCTAAATTAGTCGACACAACTCCAATCATATAAGAAATTGATAGCATACTCGAAAAAATTCAAATGAAAACTTTGAATCCTTAAAAGTTAACTCCTGAAAAGAAACCTTCACCTATTAAAATTGAATAATCTAAAGAATAAGATATTATTTAACAAATCAAAATGAAAATTCCATTAAATTAATAAAGAAAATAAAAAGAAGAAATTTTAATTCAAAATCTCAAATAAGAAACCTAAATCACAGACACTGAAGAACAAAATGTCGATATACCAATAAAAGAATCATCTCCTAAAAAAGAATCTTCGATTAAAGAAGAAGTTAAAAGAATAAGAGATACTTTCAAACCTCCTAAATCATAAAAAATTGAAAAACCTATCGAAATTCAATCTGATGAACCTAAATAAGAATTAATCACAACTTCACAATTCCCATAATTCATTAATGAAGATTCATCAATGGAATATGTTACACCTATTAAAAAAATGGAAGTTTATTCTTAGTTAAGTTATAGTTAAAGTAATTCAATACTTTAATCAGAACTTAAAGAAACTACTCATAAACCAGAGATTAATCTTCTTAAAGATCCTGTCATTGAAGAACTTATCTAAGAAGAATTAATCCTAATGCAAAGATTGCATTTTCTATAATAGTAATTGCAATATGAATAAAGATAACATGAGTTTATTTGAATAGTTACTATTATATCATTTAGGTCTCTCTATTCCTAAGGCTATTAAAAATTAAGTCCAGCAAGAGGTTGATTACTTCTTACTGTTATCCTAATAATATATTGCTATCTTATTACTGGTTCACATTATTATTCAAATACTTCAACTTAATGAGGTTTTGGTTTATCTCCTAACTCTTTTAGCTATTATTGTTATAATAATTTTTATTCTTGCTGCTTCCTCTTTATCCTACTCTAAAAAATATAACTCATACTCATTTTCTCTTTCTAATCTCTTGCGTTTTCTTTCCTCTTATTTCTATAATTGACGTTCTTTTCTAGCAATTTCATCATAATCTTGTATTAAGGCTTTCTTACCATTTCCAATTTTCTACATATTAATTACTATTATTACTATAGCTTCTATTGTCAAAACTGTTGATTCTAAGGAATTTTATTCTTTTAATATAGTTTTAATCCATAAATCACATTCTTCTTTGCTTTGAGTTTTAAATTTATAAATTTTAGAATCCTCTAATTAAATCTTGAAATTAGATGGTTTTTTGGGATTCGCAATAACTTCATCTACATTTTATATATTTATTTTATTTTGTGCTTCTCTTGAATTTGCATTTATATACCAATACATATACCCCTTTCTTATTCTTACATATCGATAATCCCAACCTTTTTATTTAGGTTTTTTCTTATTTAAATATCCTTCATCTATAAATTCTTTCTTTTCTATTACAATTTGAGTTTGTTGTTATTAATTTATCTAATTTTATATTTAACTATTACTTATATCTAATCATCATTATTAAAATCTAGAAATATATCTGCTCTTCTATTTTCTTATTATTGAATCTATTGTAATTATTAATTTAAATTTTATTCTGTATTCTCTTCTTCTTCTTATCCAAGTACATCCATCATTCTAATCTAATTTTCTACTGGTTCATTTTTGTTTATATCATCGATTAAATTTTTACAAATCTCTATTGTCTCCTTCTTTTTTTCTTTATCCAAATCAAATCTTAAACACATTATAGATTTAATTGTTTTTTCAGAAAATGCTCTTCCAAAATAAGTCCTTAAATTTTTGCAAGGATCTAATATACTTAATGAATCTTCGTTTATAAAGTTTATCATATCATCAAAAGGTTTTAATGAAGCAAGTAGTTGCTTTTCAAAAATAAAAGTTTCTAATTCCTAAATCAAAATATCTTTATCATTTTGTAATTTACTATTAAAATCTTTTTGATTCTCTTTTTTAGCTTTTCCACAAGATATAATAAATTGATTAAAATAATATAAAACTATTTAATCTAATAGTTATTTCCATAATTTCCTACTAAAACTATCATGTAATTGAAAGAGAGTTTCAGTTGCTGGTTCAATTATTAATTTGAGAATATCTATAATTTAAAGTTCGAGAAAGGATTTTTTGAAATGTAATCCAACACGACAGAAATAAAAATAAAATATCTTATCTCTACAACAATTAGCAATTTAAACAAAATTCTTTGTTATTTTTTAACAATCAAATACTTTTTCAATTTCTTCATCATTCAAATTTCCTACTTATTATAACACCTTGCTATAATTCTTTGTATTATCATGTAACGCTAATGTATTATTGCAAATAGCAATTAATTTTGGTGTTGACAATTATATTTCATCAATCATCTCTTATATTCCATATTAATATTACTGTAAGATTGTCTTACCAAAACCAGCAAACTTCAAACTAGTTTCTTTACAAGGACACAGTTTATAAGCTGAATCAAATGCTTCATTTACAATTTTAAATAAATCTACAGGTGTTTAAGTAATCAGTTATTATTAATCATTAAAAGTTGGTTCTTATGTTTTCTCTTATTCTATAATTGAATTTAATATTGATTCTAAATTCTCAAGCAATCGATTGACATAAATATTCAGAAGTACTCTTACACCAAAAATAATCCTATCATCATTAAAGAAATCTTTCATCTAATTTAAGTAATCATGAAGCCATTAAGCTAAAACTAATAATTCAGGTGACTATAAAATTTAATTAATGCTGTATATATACTTGCATTTATTTATAATGTAAATCCCAAAATGTTGTGATTCTCTCACAAATCTTCTCATGATATATATCTGTATATTCTTTTATTATATCTTTTCTTTACGGATCTTTTACAATACATGCTTACATTGATTCTAACATATCTTACCTCAACTCACTTAATTATTTTACTAATATTGTAAGATCCTAATCATTTTAAGTCAAAATTTAGCAAATATCCTATTCTAATTTTTATTTTATCTTCTCCCTTCTCATCATTAATTATGATTCTTCATCATATAATTATATTATAGGATCAATATTTTTCTTTAATTTTATCTTTAATGGATTCTTAATCTCTTTCGTTGTTCTTATTGATGCACCCAAAGCTGATTACCATTTTTTTCTATCTTATTCTGTATCAGCCATCAAATGATATAGTCTATCCCCCATATTCAATTTAAATGTATGTCCACTTTCTTTAGATTTTGACATATCCTTTATAATAATCTCCTAACAATCAATCATACGAACATCCCCCTTAGCCTTTGGAGGTTTGCCTTCTTCTTTTTCCTTAAAATAAGTAATCGTATCTAGCTCCAACCATGGAGGCAATTAGGCTTCTGTCAAAATCTTTTCATCATTATATTCTTAATACTAAAATAATAAGAAACTTTGCTTACCAAAGGTTTAGCAGATACTAATATAAACCATCTTTTTTAAAAATATTTTACTTTTCCCTTACTTCTCTTACCTAAATATCCATATATCATTCTTTAATATATAAATTATTCGTTCATGTTCTTTATATAGTCTTTCAATCCAACTAGTTCAATCATCTTTTCATTTGACAACTAAGTTAGATTTTCCTTCTCTTTTTTCTTTTTATTTTCTTTTGGAGGTTCAACTAATATCGAATTGCGTTGTCTTTCCTTTTAGGCTTGAGCTTATTAAACTGTTAGAGTATCAACAATCTTATGATTTGATGTAGCTAAAACAATAAAACAAATTAAAACTCTTAGTGGGACTATCATTTGACATTTTAACTGTTGATTCAATACTAACTTATTGTTTAGTTCTTTCTTGAGTAGTTGCTTACTGAAGTTCATTAAGAGTATTAATCCATTGTTAGTAAACTTCCTGAGGTTTAACTTTCAACTCTAGTTTTCTTCCTGGGTAATGAATGGTGAATTCTTTTTTAGATACTTATTAAATAGAGGATATAGCTGAAACATCAAAAGCACCATTGGGTTTGGTATCAGTTTTCTACATTCACAATTTTAGTACATCATTATCAAAATAAACTAACTTCCAAGCTTTATCTTAAGGATTTTGAATTAACATAAAATATCTCTTTTGCCATCCTTTCAAGAGTGCAGGACTTTTTTTTTTCATCCATCCTTTTAATGGATGACCTTCTATTTTATTGTCATTCTTTTTTAATTCTTCACAAAATGCATCAAAAGAAGAAGTTGAGATTGAGAGTCCAGATCGCTTGATTTCGAAATCATTTGACATATTGATCTATGTAAAGAATAAAATAATAATAATAATAATTGAATATATCATTTCTTTTTTTCCACTAAAGTTGGTTTTATTTGAAATGCCTTTTCATAATTCTTATTTGATTCATCAATTTTCCCTTAATTCTCTAAAGCGCATCCTTTATTATAATAAGCCTCCGCACAATTAGGCTACAATTAAATGGCAAGATCGTAATTTTTTATTGCCTCATCAACCTTACCTTTTCTATACATAAGTGTACCCTTTAAATAATTTTAATAAATACTTTCTCCACATACAATAAAGCCATCTCAGGAGCTAATTTATAAGCCTACTCCAAGGCATTCAAAGCATCATCAAATTGCTCCAATCCTTACAGAGCAATGCTTTTATTATAATAAGTCTCAGGATCCTAAGTTTTCGCTTTTATTGCTTTATCATATATCTCTACTGCCTCTTTGAAGTTCTCTTTCTCATATAATGTTGTTCCCTTATTGTGATAGGCTTTCACAAAATCACTTTTCAATTTGATTGCCTCATCAAAACATTATAATGCTTAAGAATAATCTTATTTAGCACAAAATATAACTCCTTAATTTGAATGAGCCTCAGGATTATGAACTTTCAATTTAATTGCTTCCATATATTCATTCTAAGACAATTCAAGTTTATTCTATTTATAATACAACACCCCAAGATTATTGTGAGCTTCCGCATTATTTTAATCAGCTCTTAGAGCTTATTTAAGTAAATCAAGTGCTTGGGAATATTATTCAGTTTCAATCAACAGAGTAGCCTAATTCGATAGACACTAAGGGAAGGTGGGTAACAATTAAAGTGCCATCTAATAGGATAAAATAGCTTTCTCAGTTTATTTTTGCTTTTAAGCAATAATCCCATATGCATTATGAATATATGGAGATTCCTTTATTTAATTGGCTTTTTATAATAATTTGTTTGCTTCAATTAAATTTTCTTGAGCAATAAGTACATTGGCTTTATTTACTAATGCTTCCATTAATTGATCATTCTATTAAATGGCCTAATCAAATATTTTATTAGCCTCATCATATCTTTTTAAATAAAAAAGAGAAGCACCTAAATTATTAAGTGTTTATGCATTCTTTACTTCTAATTTTAAAGATTGCTATAACATTTAAACAGATTCATCATACCTTCCCATAAGATAAAGAGTAACTCCTTTATTATTTAAAGCTTCTGGATATCGATTATTAAGATTGATAGCGGAATCATAACATTTCAAAGCATCTTCATATTAACCAATATTTGAATACACTATTCCTAATCCATTTTAGGCTTAAGAATGACGAGGATTTAATTGCAAAGATAATTCATACTTTTATCTTGATTCTTCAAAACGATCACAATTTCTCAAAGCTGTGGCAAAAGCTATCAATGCCTCAGAGTTACTATTTAACCATTATTAATTAGAAATTAATTCACATTATTACACTGCTTGTTAATGTTCTCCCATTTCTTAAAATGTAATACTTAAATTAATTCTTGCTGAATCGTATTGAGGATTGATTTCAACGGCCTTTTAGAAATATTGTTAGGCTTAGATTAAATTTTTCTGATTGAAGTAAATTGTCCCTTTATTATTATAAGCTTTAAAGAAATCTGGATCAATATTAATCACTTCATCAAGTATATTTAAAGCTTCATCTTGTCGCTTTAAATCGATTAAAGTAACTGCTTTATTGTTCATTAAAGTAGGATTGTTTGGACTTAATTTTATTGCCTTTTCTAATTCCTTAATTGCTTCATCAGGTTTACTAAGATTAAGTAAAGAAACAGCTTTATTATTCAAAGATTTCTCTGAATCTGACTTCAATTTAAATGCTGCATCAAATGTGATAACAGCATCTTTAGATAATCCACTCTCAAGTTGTGCAACTCCTTTATTGAATTATCCTTCAAAAAAATTTGGTTTCTATTAAACAGCTTTTGAAAAGCATTCTAAAGCTTCCTCATACTTCATCAATTGTTTTAAAAGACATCCTTTTAAAAAATAACTCTCATAATCATTGCTTTCCAATTAATTGTATTTATCTAAACTATTAATAGCTTCAGAATATCTTTTCAATTTTATATAAGCAGCTGCCTCATTAAAGACAGCATCTTTAAAAGTTGGTTACAAATCGAAGGATCTTGTAAATTGTACCAATGCTTATTCATAATTTTCTAAATTGTAATAAGTAATTCCTAAATTAAAATACGCCCAAGAATTTTATGAGTTTTATTCAATTGCATGTTGATATGATTAAATTGCATCATCAAAATGTTTAAGATTTGTATAAGCAATACCTTTTTAAAAATTAGCTGAGGAACTATAAACACTTTCAAGTTAAATAGCTTGATCATATAATTGAATTGCATCCTCATATTTATTCAGTTCCAATAAGCAATTACCTTTAAAATAGTAAATATCTTCCACATCTGTACCTTAACTTAGTTGAATAGCTTCATCATAATTTTAAATAGCTTCATTAAATTTCTTTAGATTTTTCAAACATATTCCTCTATTAATGAATGCAAATTTACACTCATTTTTTGGTTTAAGTTGAATAGCTTTATTGAATTGTCTTATGGCATCTTCATATTAATTAAGATTACAAAGAGCTACTCCTTTGTTATACAAACCATCAGCATAATCACCTTTACCTGACACTGATGCATTGAAGTGTTTTAAAGCTTCATCGAATTATTAATTTAGTAATAGAATTACTCCCAAATTATTATGAACAACTTGATTTTCTTATTTCTTTAATACTTCTTAAAAGCATTCTTATGCGAAACCAAGATTGTTAAGGTAGTACTCTACAATTCCCTAGACTGCTTTAGCTTCCATGTCATCTTCTTAGTGAATTACATACATTTCGATTTCGCTCTTGGAGTATTAATATTCTTTGAGATATAATGAACATATAGCTTAATTAAAATGTCCTTCCAAAGTGTCTCTCAATTATTAAGCCTCTTGAAGTAATTATAAAGCTTCTTTATATTTTTTCAATTAGAAATTACAAACCCCATAATTGAATACCACTTCAAAATTGTTGGATTCAATATCATATGCTTAACTCAACAACAAAGCAGCCTGCTCATATTTTTTGGTTTCATATAAAGAGATACCTTTACCCAATAGAACCTGTACATTTTTTGGTTGATGTTTCATGACTTAATCAAAGCATTTGTTGGCTTCATCATACTTCTTCATTCTTAATAAAGTTGATGCCTTATTGAGCATTGGTATTGAAAAGCCAACTTGAATTTACAGTGATGTGTCAAATTATGTTATAGCATCCTGATATTACAAAAGATGATAATAACATACACCCAAATTATTATAAGCATCCTTATAATCTTATTTCAACTACACTGCTTTCTGAAAGTATTCAACACCTTCTTTATATTTACCATTTTAAATGAATAATAACCCTGCATCATTATAAGCTTTTGGGTAACTTGGCCTTATCTCTATAGCTTTTGTGTAATTTTGAAGAGATTCTTCAAAAATTCCGAGATTCCTCAAAGAATCGGCTTTCTTTTTGTAAACTTCAGCATACTTTTAATTATATTCTAATGCATTATCATATGATTAGATAGATAATTTGTATTCTTTTAATTTTCGATAGGTATCACCAAGAGCTTTATGAGCTTGGTAAAAGTCAGACTAGAAGGTAGATTAAGCAAAACAGTTACCTTCAGTTATATAGCTTATTTATACTAATTGACTGCTTCTTACAAATTTCCCATCTTCCTTATAGTGTCTCCCTTATATTTCAAAGGATTTGGATAGGACTATCTATGTTTAAGCGCTTAATCCAAGTAGTTCAATGCTTTATCATACTATTAAACTATAAACATGAATAATCTTACTTGATTAAGATTGTATAATGCAATTCCCATACTACATAAAGCTTCAGGAAAACTAGGTCTAAGATCCAAGGATTGTTTGAAGTAATTGATTGCATCTTCAAATTTCTTGCGATACATATAAACCAACCCTAAATTGTAGTATCCCTCAACAAATTATGTATTTTTGTTTATAGACTATTGGTACCAATTAATAGCCTGATCAAATTCCTTCTTTTGAAAGAACTCGTTACCAAGCTTAATCATTGTTTCAGGATGCAGCCACATTAAATTAAATAAATTATAAAATTTGAGAGAGGATGTTTCAACAATTTGAGTTCACCATCACGTAGCCAGGGATGCTCTCAAAATTGTACTTGATCTGCACAATCATCTGGTCTTTGAGCTCCTCATAAGCTTATTAGCACTCCTTATCTGAGTCATACTTCACGTACACTTCTTATTATGCCTGTTTCAGGTAAACCTAAATTAATGGAGTGGCAGCAGCTGTACTATTTTTCCAAATTTGCTAGTCCTATACAGGATCTCTTCAAGTTAATAATCTCCCATCAAAACCTTCAAGCATTTTGTCTGTTGATGTAGCTTTATTAGAGCATTGTCTAATTTGCTCTCTATTGTTCTGCTTATCTCATCATCAATCATACTCAGTTTTTTTCTAATATCTACAAGTTTCTCTTCTGATACTTGTTATGCAGACTCATCTTCATTAATATTCAAATCCCACAAAGATGGCATACTAAAAGGTAACTTCTAAGTTAAATCCATTCCTTTAGTGTTTGGTACATTATCCAATTTCAGTTCCCTTAATCTAGAAGGATAAACATTGCAAATTATATTATTCATCACTTTTGTATTATTTAAACAGCTAAATCAACATAAATTCATACTTTATTGCATCCTAGGCTTATTCAGGCTCTTCATATTCAATAAACACTTTTGTCTGCATCGGACCTTACTCGAAGATCAAAATCTATGTCAATTCAAACTTTCTTGTACCTTTGTAATTTTACCATGTTTCCCAAATACTTACAGTAATGACTAATTTGTTATGTTTTAAGATGTTTTCAAACAAACTAATGCTACTTTCGTTGAATTACTTTTCGACATATATTAAATTATATTTAAATATGTTCAAATTAATTCTTATATTCACATTACCAATTATTCTCTTTTGTTCTTCATAATTCTATTCATAATATTTTAATCACATTCCCTCATTTAGTTAAAATTAAAAGAAATAAAACATTCAAAAATTTTATTTCAATTTATTTAAATAGATTGATGTTTAATAAATTACTAAAAATTTTATTATAAAAAATCAAATATCATAAACTTGTTTAAGATTTAATTAAAATTGATTTAAATTTATAACCTTTTTATATTAGTAATGATTTAACTTATATTTTTATTTTGATAAATTAATAATAAAAAAATTTAAAAAGTATCGAATTCTTACATATTTAGAGAAAAAATAAATTATGAGACTTTAAGAATTATCATATTTATTTATCAAATTGATTTTAATAGAATATTACATAATCAAATAATTAATATTTAATAATTTATTGTTAACAACTTCTATTTTCTCTATGAAATTACCTTAATAAACCACAAATTTGATTAATGTAATAAGATATTCTATTATGTTGTTGTTTATAAATATTCATACTATTTTATGATTTAACAATATTCAAAAAAATAACTAAAATTTTATATCAATAATGCTTGCAATTCAATTATTATAATTTTTAAGCATCTTTTAAAGTTAAAAAAAAATCTTATAAATTGATTCCAGGAATAATATATTTTTTGATTAAGCATTCTTATTATTTATTTTATTATATAAATTATTGAATTTGATATTTTTATTTAGAACAAATTTTATGTTGTCACTTATTTAATGATTGCTAATAAGCTTAGACAATTTAATAAAGTTATTCTTGCATTTTTTAGACTGATGTTTTCTTAGCAATTTACTTATTTGTATTTTCCTTGATAAGGTCCTCAACTTTTTTGAATTCTTTTCCAATGAAATCTAATCTTTTGCTCACATTGTCTTTAGACTCTTAAAGTGTTTATTAAACCTTTAAATAATATCGCAAAGATATCTTACCAAAACATTTGCAATAAGTTTGTATACTTTTGCTTCTGGTTCAAGCAAGTCAAGTTCCTTTTTGACCATTTCATTTTCATGAGATTGCTCTATAAGTTTCTGTCTGCCTTCAATTAGTGAAGTAATTTATACCTTCAACATACTTTTACATTTCCCTTTATAGAGTCTAAAGAAGTTTGGACTCATCTTCAATCTTGCTCTATAACATCTACACTTATTCAGCCATTAAATATTTTAATATATTATCATGATTTTTCAAACATTCAAAGAAAATTTTTATCTCTTAATTAACTCATCCTCTCTGTCTTAACAATTTTCACTTTGATTCTCTTTGTTTAGTGAGTCTTAAGGGTTGTTTCATTAGAGGGAGTTTCTAATATAGAAACAACAGTTTTAGATCAAAAAGTATTATATTATAAAGTTTTTTATCTTCAGATTATTATTAATGATAACTAGAATTTACTTGAATGTTAGAAAGGTTGTATGATTTGAATTTGTTGCAGCCTTTAGTGTTCAAAATATTATAAACTTGATGTTTCAATTTAATAGTTTTGTGATAAGAAATATGAAGGTTAGACAAAATGATTATATTATTTAAGATATTTCAATCTAGGTACTATTGTATATTGTTTTGGTTAACGAATTAGTTATTTTATATAAATATTTTTTATTAATGCAAAACTAGGTGGATCTGGATATAGACACAGGTCAATTTGATACGATGGAGAGAGATTTTTAGGAGGTATTGCGTGATTTAGGGACTGATTAAAACTTGGAAAGATTTCGATCTGAATTTGACAAACTTTATCGTTCGCTTAAAATCATTCATGAGAATTAAAGACGATTAATCAGCAAATGTAGAGAGTACAATGCGGAAATCTCTTAAAATGCGTCAAAGGTAATATTTAAAATGATTTTAGATTCAAACTGTTTTAAAAATGACTGCTGATGATTCTGCTGCTATACAATAATTGAAGACTCAATTAGAAAAGGCTTATAAAGTATTAGAGATTCAATAAGAGAGGGAGGAGAAACATAAGTAAAAGATAAAAATCTAGGAAAATGAAATTAAGTAAGGGATATTTTTTTTAATTATTTAGACAACTTAATTAAACTATTGAATAAAGTAAAGCTTTAAATTCAGGATAGACTACTACAGTGCATGAATTACTTTAAAGGAAGTAAGAGTATTTAAAAGAGAAAG
This sequence comes from Paramecium sexaurelia, assembly GCA_000733375.1. Lineage (NCBI taxonomy): Eukaryota > Ciliophora > Oligohymenophorea > Peniculida > Parameciidae > Paramecium > Paramecium sexaurelia. The sequence continues at coordinate 144,765 of JPFM01000093.1, read as the reverse complement.
AAATATTATAAATTTAAGTATTTGGAACAAGATCAGAAAACTAATCAATTTTGGATAGAATTAAATTATTAGAGACTTCTAAGGAATCATTAATGAAAGAATATAAAATATTATAGTAATAAAAAGCTGAATTTGAAAGAAAATTATAAAAAGATGAAGAGGCTAAAAATACCACTTAAGGTGAGTTGGAGGATATTAAAAAGAAATTCGATTCATTGAAGGAAGATGAGAAATAATTAGGTAATGAGAGAAAGAAGTTAAAAAGTGAAATAGAAAAAGTAACTCTATAAAATAGTGTAAAAACAAAAGAAATCGAGAATTTTAAATAAGAAAAGAATCGAGTTGAAAAAGAATTAAGAGATACAAAGGAAAAATTAGACTCTGTTGAAAAGATAAATGAATAAATAGAAGAGAAGATAAAAGAGACAAGATTATAGATTGAATAGTTTGAAGCAGAGATTACGTAGCTTCATTAGAAAATAAATGAAGGAGAAGAGAAGAAGAAAAAAATGGCTGAATTAGTGGAAGAGTAAGAGAAATAGGCTAAAAAGATTGAGGAAGAAAGATAATTAGCTAATAATGGTTTAAATTAATTGGAAGATGACATTTAAATAGAAAGAAGATAGGCATCTGAAGATAGATAAATTATTGAAGATTTAAGAAGAGCTAGAAATATATTATAAAAAGAAATTGATAGATGTGATAATAATAATAAAAAAATTGAAGAAGATTTTATAGCCAAATAAAAATATTTGAGTGAAAAGCAAAATGAATTAGGGGGTTTATAAAAGAAAATTGATTATCTTAATAAGAAAATTGCAAATGTAGAGAAAGAAACAGAATAATAATGTTTACAATTTTCTTAAGCTTAAACGAAATATTTTCATTCTTTAGATGAAATTAAATTAAAAGATTCATTAATAAGTGAGTTTCAGAAAAAAAATATTGAAACTGAAGCTAAATTAAAATAATAATAAAATCTTTATGAAACTGTAAGAAGTGATAGAAATTTGTATTCAAAAAATTATACAGAAAAGTAATAAGAAATAGAAAAGATGAGAAGAAGTTATAAAATTGTTAATCATTAAATTTCATAATTGAAAGAGGAAATTGAGGCAAAGGGTAACGCGTTAGCCAAAGAACATTTAGAACATAAGAAGAAGGATAAAACAATTGAAGAATAATCAAGAGTCTTAGAGAAATATAAAACAGATATAGATGAGAAAGCTGAAAAAATTAATAAATACATAAAGAGAGTTGATAAATTATAGTTCACCATAAAAGATGAAGAATAATAGATTTAGAATTTAAAAGAAGAATTTGAATTAGTAGTAGCTGAAAGAGATATATTAAGTACTTAATTGATAAGAAGAATATCAGAAACTAACTTGCTTTATGAGAAAATTAAAATTAATGAAAGTACTCTTAAAAAAGGCGAATAATAATATAGAGAAAGATTAGGTGATATCTAAATGTTAAAAGAAAAAATAGCTGATTATAAAAGGGAAATTAAAGTTTTTAAGCGGGAGGCTGATACTATCAAAGATTTGGAAGGAGACATACATAATCTAACAAAAGAATTGACAGAGGAGAAATTGAAAGCTAAGGCTTTAACAGAGGAATTAGAAAATCCAATGAATGTCCATAGATGGAGAAAGTTAGAAGCAACTGATTCAGAAAATTATGAGTTGATGACTAAAATTCACAGTCTTTAAAAGAGACTCATTTAAAAAACAGAAGAAGTTGTAATTAAAGAAAAAGTAGTGGAAGAAAAAGAAAAGGAATTGAAGGCCTTAAAAGACGAAATGAAGCGTAAACCTGGATTAGAAGATTAGGCTATGATACCATATTATTAAGATAGTCTAAGATAGAAAGAAGAATAAATGAGAGCCATGGATTAAGAATTGAGTATGTATCAATCACATATTAATGAATATAAATTAGAAATAGATAGGATAAATAAAGTAAAAATTTAATAATTACATTCAGGAATTGTAAAGAGTAAAGTAGAAGTACTTTAATTAAAAAAAGAGAGAATAATAATAAAGGGATCTCCGTATATAGGAAGAGCAAGGATAGTCTATTTAAGTAATTTTACCAGAAAAGAAATTTGTAGGTGGTGGCTTTGCTCTTTAAAAATGAAATATCAACTGATAAAAAATAACTAAAATAAAATTGGTTCTTTCATTTAAAGTCTTCAAGATCATGGTTTATATCATTTTTTAACATAAATTTTAAATATATGAGTATTCACAAATTAGTCCAGTAAGATTCTTCTATAAATAGATCGAAGTACAGAATTAGTAATATTGATTAATTTAAAAATTTCGATGTATGCAAAGAAATAATTATGAAGATTAAAAATAATTGTTACAAATTTATGGGAGGAATATGTGAAGCTAATCGACAATATCATATAGTAGAATCAGTATCATTTGAGTTTATATTACCAACAGAGATTAAACCATAAGAGATAATGAGTAACCTTGTAGAAGTATAAGATAAGTACGCTACAAAATACAAGCATTATATAGAGGACATAAAGTTCGAAAATAAGTAAGTTTTAGAAGGATAGTAATAGAAAAAAGAACTTTAAGAGTCTTTTCAACCAGACCCAAAAGTAGCAATCAAAACAGATCAGATCCCAGAGATTTTACATCATGAAGTTTCAAAAGTGATGTTGTAAATTGGACCTTTTGATTATTCTAAATGTGAATTAATTGTTGGAGCTAAGACTTTATGCGCTTATTTATTTATTGAGAAAGGAGGAATTTATATTGGATAATGGAAAGATCATACAAGAAATGGTTAAGGAAAGTACATATTTCCAGACGGTTCAATATATGAAGGAAGTTGGGTAGATGATAAAGCTAATGGATATGGTAGATTAATTATGGAAAACGGAGATTATTATATAGGAGAATGGAAAGATGATAAAAATGATGGAAAAGGAATTTATGTTCATTTAGATAAATCTAGGTATGAAGGGGAATGGAAGGAAGACTATCGTCATGGTAAAGGAAAAGAGATTTGGGCAGATGAATCAGCTGTTTTTGAAGGTTAATTTGTGATGGGTGTGAAAAATGGTTACGGAACTTATAAGTGGGCAGACGGGTCAAGTTATTCCGGTGAATTTAAAAATGGACTTTTTAGTGGAAATGGAATATATTGTTGGTCAGATGGAAGCAAATACAATGGTTAATGGTCTAACAATAAGATGAATGGGTATGGAGAAATGACATGGTCAGATATGAGAAAATATATAGGTATAAATTAATAATGATATGGGGTATTATAAGGATAATAAAAAGGAGGGATTTGGAGAATTTTATTGGTCTGACGGCAGGGTTTATAAAGGTCAATGGATGAATGGATTCTAACATGGTGAAGGTTTTTATATTGATAGATAAGGAAGAGAGATTTCTGGAGAATGGTTTGAAGGTGAAAGAAGATGAAATTAATATTATTTTACTAATTTGATTTATCTAACAGATCAAGGAGTAACTTTATTTTGAGAAATCATTCTATTCATTTAGATATCTTTTAAATATTACAAGTAAGTATCTCTTGATTTGCCTTATGGCAATTTGATATCTAAGCTACATTTTTGTGGACTTGATACATGAAGGATTTTATCCTTGATTTTGTTGAAATATAAGGTGTTGGAGCAAATTGAATCATTGATTCCTTTTATTTAAGGAATGAAAACTTCAATTTCTTAGATTTCCTCTTTGAATAATTTCTTAGGAATCTAGATGTTATCTTTTTTATTAGACCAAGATATTTATTCTTTGTATTTCTGCACACTTTCCATCATAGATTTAAAGGATTATGATTCATTTGAGACTTATTGTTCTTTTTTACCAAATTTTAGAGGGCTGTTGCTAAATTCATTTTTTTGAATGATTTATGGAGAATTAAAATCTATATCTTTGAAAAACTTATTTTTGCATAGTATGCTATGCAGTTTCTATTATTTCTTTTCTTTCTTTTGAGTTACTTATCGATTTTCAGATTTGTTTTTCTCTGATTATAATTAATTCTATTCTTTTTTCTTTTACCTTTTTACTTTTAGTTTTTTTGTTTTAACTAATTCATCTTCAGGTATTAAAATTTCTAGGTCTGATTAATCAATAACAATTGCATTATCTTAATCTAAAGAGACATCTAATTCTTAAACCAAAAAAGGCCCTTCATTACGAATTGTAAGCATGATAATTATTATTTTAATATTATAAATGAATATCGAATCTCAGGATTTTCGATTCAGAGATAACAAAAATTATTAAGCTCTTTCTAAATTGTAAGTAAGCACAAAATATAATATAAAGAGAGATTTTGGTTATCGGAGATGGTTAGACTGGAAAGTCTTCATTAGTAAACATCTTAACATATAGAAAATATCCTGACAAATTGGAAAAAAAGAAATCTAAGCAACCACAAAGAACTTAAGGATGTGAAATCCATATGGCATTAAGAAGTGATTTAACATAAAATTAATAATTCTTACTTCAAATTATAGATCTATCTGGAGATAAAGCTTAGAGATAATACTTAGATGTTTATATTTCCAGACTTAAATTAAATGGCATAATATTCTGTTTTGATGTGACAAATTTGAAAACATTAGACAATCTCAAAAAATGGATTCAAAGATTAACTGTTAAAAGTGTAATTAATGAAGATAATGAAGAAGCTTTGGAAACTGATAATAATGAATTCTCATAACACAGCGGCATCGCAATTCAGGATGAATAAGACTGTTTATTAAATTATAATAGTTACAATGGAATTCAGTTAGAAGAAATCCTTAAAACTCCGTTCATATTTGTAGGATGCAAAATGGATTAAATTCCTATGGATAAGCAAGTTAGATTAAGATAATAGATCAGCGAAAGAGTAAATATTAATATATTTATCAATAGATTTAACAAATATACAAAAAATCTAATACAGTAATTTTACTAAGTTCTACCAAACCAGCAACATATTCAGATCAGTTTTAATAGTTGGAAGAGTGTATTTTGAAAATTAAATAGAGAGATAAAATAGAAGAATTTTTTATTAAAGATAAGATTCAATCCAAAATGATAAAGTTGGATGAATCTTTCTGGAAATCCACTCTACAAACACCATTTCAATAAAAATATTAGCTGTTTCGTGTTTATATGAAACATTTTTGGTAAAGACTCATGTGTAAAAAGAGAAAGAAATGATGCTATTATTATACATAATAATAGTAAATTATAATCATTAATACAGAAATTTCTTAATTTAAATCAAACTTAGCTCAAATTCATCTAATTTAACTTTTATGTTTCAATAAACTATTCATTCCAAATTTTGGTTCTCTATTTAAAAATACTAAACAATTAAATTTGATATTTTTAAAGATAAAAGAATAATTTAAATAATCGCATTGCGAGTTATAATTAGATATAGTCACAAAATAATGTTAAAGAAACCTTAAGGTTTTTAATTTCTGTGATTATAAGATTAAATTATAATTAGATAAAAATTACTTTTAGGTTACAGATTCTAATTAAGTCAAATTTCATCATTAACCATTTATAGATTATTAGTAATAATTATATTGGAAAAAGATTAATCCTTAATCAAAATATGAATAAAATGGAAATACTTACTATGAAGATTAGATTAAATCTAAAATCGAAATTTTTTTATATTACTCCACATTTCTAATATAAAAAGAGATGTTGGATAAACAGAACTAAAAATCAATTAATAAGTGAAATAAAACTTAAAGAGATGATTATAATACAATACAATTAATAAGAGTGATAAATTATTTATTTAATTAATTCAATAAATAATTTTGGTTATCCAAAAATATCTTTTTCTGGGATTTTTAAACGATTTCATTATTTGTATTTTCAATCATTAATTAAATTTGGCAATGTAAAATAAGACCGTATTCGATAAATTAGGAGGATAAGCTAACATTGACGCAGCTGTTGTCAAGTTTTATCAAAAAGTGCTTTCTGATCCATCAGTCAGCCATTATTTCAAAAACACAGATATGAAGAAATAGACAGAGATGTAATAAAAATTTCTTACTATGGCTTTCGGAGGTCCCAACAACTACAAAGGAAGAGTAAAAAAATATATATATAAAATTAGGACATGAAAGCTGGTCATGCTGGTCTTGGAATCACAACAGCTGCTTTCAATACAATTGTGAAGCATCTTGGTGATACTTTAAAAGAAATGGGAGTTCCAGCAGAAGTTATTGCTGAAGCTGCTGCTGTTGCAGAGACCACAAGAGCAGACATTGTCGAAATCAAATGATTCATATAGATATATATCATTTATCCATCAAATTTCATTAACCTCATTCTTTATCATTATTAACCATCTGACAACCAAAATCAAGTTTGAAAATGACCATTAAATGCAATCTTTTTTTTCTATCCTTTCATTAAAGTTTGCAAACTTTTTAATCTAGTATTGCAAATACATCCAAGAATAAAGCTTGTAATCATTTGAACATGATTAATTTCTTAGGAAATGAAACATTGCTTTCAATCAGTAACATATATTAATAATATTACACATTAATTTTAACAAACCCAATTTATTAAAAATATAGTTAAATATTGATTTATGACTTTTTTTAAGAATTAAAAGGTATTTTTATATCAAGTTGGTTTAAAATAAATTGTTAATATAAAGTTATAAACCTTTTCAAAATTTACCCAAGTCTTTATTATATAATATAAAATGACACTTAGTTTATATACATTATAAATAATAAAATTAATACTAAAATCATAAATCTTCTTTAAAAATATTAAGATCAAGACTATCCTTCATAGAATTGAATTATATATTTCCACTAATTATTGAGTCCAGAAAATCTTGTATTAATTCTCCTGAAAACTTTGCATACCTTTCCTTTTTAGGCTTGATCACCACTGCAGTTGGGAAACTACTAATATCCTCAAAAACTTCTGAATAGATTAGATTGTATTAAAATATAGATGCATCTCTTTACTTTTTATTAATGTATTAAAAATTTATTTTATCTTTTCAATAATACTAAAACAGAGAATTCAGCAAATCAATATAATCTTTATCTTCAGTAATAATTATGAAACACATTTTAGAATCTTTTATTGTACATGCTCCATTTTTTATTAGCGTATTTGATAATTCTCTAGGAACTTGATTGGTTTTTTTAACTTTTTTGCTTATAGAGTAACATAAAATTCTTGAATTAATTTTGTAATAAGCTTGGTAATTTAGATAATATTAAAAAATAAAAGTACAGCCTTATAGGCATATTCTCTTAAAAATTTCATAATTTATTCCTTTTTAAAATCATTTTGCTCATAAATCACTCCTCTATATTATTCAGGTTCAGTCACTACCATAAGAGTAGGGAAATTTGTTATTTAAAACAGGTTTATTAATTTGGTATCTGAATATCTGACCTACCCAAAAACCAATTTAGCTTTTAATTCTTTTGATAGAACTTTAAGAAGTGGTGGTGTAGAGGTTTTATTAGTAAATAATAATACAATATGTTATTCTTCTTATTAAATGAATTTTCATAATTATCTTTGGTTACAATACTTACAAAGCTTTCCATAATTGATCTAATTCCATTTTTAATTTAAATTCAACAGATTCTTATCTAATGTTGGCAGGATAAGCAAGTACTTTAGGAAAATCATAAACTTGAAATTCATCATCACAAATTTCATTTTCAGCAGCGCAACCGATGGCAGCTACTTAAAAAACACCATAATATTTAGAGGCTAATTCATTCCAAGTACTTTTATGTTGCCATAATCATCATTTTATAAAAAAATATCAGCCAACATGATCTCTTCTAAAGAATCTATTAATTGTAGTCATATCAATTTCATAATTATCACTTTTAGAGAATAAAGATTATTCATGGTTTGATTATTATTATTCAAATCCCCACCAAAGAACCTTGAGAATATATCATTATAATTAAAACTGCCTTATCCTTATTGATAAGTTATGAATAAATACTTTGTTATTATATTTAAATATGCTTTTTCAATCCCTCTTCTCCATATTTATCATAAATTTTTTTCTACTTTGGGTCTTTGAGAATCTCATAGGCGTTAACAATCTTTTAGAATTGTTTTTGGGACTAAAATTAAGATTCATCGGTTAACCTCCTCTTTATTAACCTTTGCTTTATCAGGGTGATATTTTAATGATAGATTTTTAAATGCTTTTTTTATTTAATCATCCGATGCAGTACGAGGTACCCCAAGTAATTAATAGTAATCTTGACATGTTGTTTACAGGACGAAGTAAAGGAGAAGGAGAAAAGTTTTCATTTTAATTATTAGAACACGTTTGTTATGTAAATTCTAGAAGAATGTTTAAAAAACATTATAAAATATATAGAAAAGGAGGGGGTGGACTAGATTATTTGTGAATGTTAATTTATGTTTTTGTTTGAACATAATTACTCAATATCCAGAATCAGCAAGGTACTTTGCCATATCAATGACACGTTTGTTGCAATCACTAGCATTTTATGGAGCTCCATTTTCGGCATTGATAGTTTATGAGAATGAAGCAAAAACAGCGACTGTATTAGCCCAAGCAACACATGCTCCTCCTTTGCTCTAAGGATTATTATTTTTTAAATACCTTCTTCAAATACCATGTCTTAGAGTCACCATCGAATTATACTGAATAATATTTTTGATTGTTGACTCTAACTCCAGCTGGATTTCCAGAGTTTCCATTGTGAGTAAGAGAATGAACAAAGGCTGTTTTCTCATCATAAGCAACCTTGGTTGTAGCGTCTGGGTTCTTCTCATCTGGTACATCAGCTTAATATGAAGGAAGGACGGCAACACCAAAATTGCTTGCCCAAATATTTCCATCTAATCCTATGATAGCAGCATATTCAAGAGCTCCATTAGCTGTCAAATTTGTAACATAAGCATCCCAAGACATGGCTATTTAATATAATTAATTAAAATCATATCTTCTTTCATCCTGAACATATATATTGAATTATATTGAAGATACATATATTAATATTACAAATGAATTTTAAACAAAGAGCAGCTTATAGTTATGGATAAAGTGATGTCTTTAAACTTAGCTAATTGGATTATGTCATATTAAAGTCTTAATTAATCCAGACCCCCAAGTTACTTTGAATATGATTAACAATCAGAAATTTCAATCCTGGGCAATTAACTTTAATTGCTTATAATGAATAATTCAGTTTTACAAAAGATAATAGGCTTTGGACAGCAGTAGTGAACTTTAAGCTAAATAATATTAAAGTATGATAGAAAAGATGCTATTTTTTTTTGGTGATGGATATCACTTGGTTTACATATTTTCTTATGAGTTGGTATATTGTGTCAGAACAGAATAAGAGGAAAGACAAAACAAGGATTATTATGCTTAATGATGAATTTAAAATATACATAATATAAATAAATAAAATCAATAATGAAAGTTGATCTAGATAATTTTAGTAGTGATGATGAATTGCCATTTCATACAGGATTGGGATTCAAGAAAGCTGATATAAATAAAGTAGATGAATAAGATATGGAGATGGAACTAGAAATACCAAAATATAAATACAATCCACCATAACCATAAAGAGCTCGATTGAATCTATTTTAAGAAGAATTTGAATAAACTCCAAAATAATAAGTTTAAGAAAATCATAACAATTAACAACAGCAAATATTTAAAGAATTTTAGAGGAATCAAGCATTTGCTAATTTTTAAAAATCTAATGCTTCTCTTCTTTCGAATGTAGATAAAGGTGTGACTGTAAAGATATATGATACAAATATGCCAAAAAAAGAAAAAGGAAATGAAACAGAGTATAGAATAAAATAAAAGCGATCAGTGTAATTTAATCTTGAAAATAATATTATACATCCAATAGTTAAGCATGAAGATGAGTATTTAACATTAACAGAGAAGCTTCATCTTTAAAGTAATATTAGGCGTAATTTGTAATTCTATAGAATTAACTCTGATTCTGAAGTAGAAGCTTAAGATGAAGAAGAGAGTGATGACTCTATAGTTGAAGTCGTAAGCTAAGTGAATTCTCTTACAGTAAAGGGGATCTTAAGAAAGGAACCTTAAGTGTTTAAAGAGGATGACGGTAAGAAAACAATTACATTTGAACAAGTAGCATTTAAAGATAGAAAAAGTAAGAAAAATTTAACTTAAAGGGAAAAAAAGAATTTAGAGAAAAGAGTTGAGGAACATGATTATGGAATAGGGTTGAAATTTTTGTAGAAGTTTGGATTCAATTATGGAGAAGGTTTGGGTGTAAATAAGTAAGGTATACTCGAACCTGTTATTGCTGTAAAGAAATAATCGTTTACTGGAGAAGGAGTATAAGAATATGAATATTAAAATGAAGATGATTAAGAGAATTAGAATGATTCAGCAAAGGAAAATTAATAGAAGTCTTTTTTCTAATCTAAGAAAATGAATAAATATGAAAAATAATGGAAGAAAAAATAAAATAAATAAGATGGATAATAAGCTGTTTAAAATAAAAAGGAAGAATTAATGAATTTAGATAGGAATCATATTATGAACAATCTCACTAAGGAAAATACTGGTGATAATAAATATAAGATTATTGATATGACAGGTAGTGATATTAATGATTATATAAATAAGGCTTAAGATATGTAAGTTACACCAAATAAAGTAGTTAGGGAATATTTGAAGGAAGTTTAAGAATTAACTTGGTCAGTATAAAAGATTTTAGAAAAGCGTTTAGGTAAATGGGAGAATAATGAATAAAGTATTAAGAAGGAGAAAGATAAAATAGTTATATTAGATCATGAAAAACAAGAAGAACTTAGACAATATACACAATGGAATAACTCTGTTAAAAGAAAGGAAGATTTTTTAAATTATTTAAAATTCTTTAAAGAAGATGATGTATTAATTTCAAATGATTCATTCCCCATATTTGCTAAATTTGAAGAATGTTTTAGGAAGTTTAGTGATTAATTCATTCAATTTAATTTAATTGGATTATTAGTAAAGAATACAGAATCTGAAATTAAAACATTAACTTGTAAATGGAAAGGGCCAATAACACAGATGGATATTTTATAAAACGAATATCATTTAATGTAAAAAGTGATTAATTTAGCCAAGGATGTATATATACAGAAAAAATCTCAAAATTTAAGCAAGTATGCTGAATAATTAGAAGTTTTTATAATTAATAATTAAATATCTACATCAGATCTCAATACTTTATAAAGATTTATAGGAATATTGATTGCACCAATATTAATTAGATTAAGAAATTATTTATCTTCATCATATAATCCTACATAAGAAAATTACTTGGTTGAATTTTTAGAATTATGGATAAAAGACATAGCGTTAGTAGAAACGGAAGAAACAGGTGTCAATTAATTTTAAACAATAAGATTGTTAGATTAATAAGTATAAAAGGATATTATGGCAATTACTATGTCTAAATTAAAACTTAAAATTTAAGAATGGAATCTAACTTCATCAACTTATTTACATTAATGGCTATAACCTTGGATTAATTCAAAACTGAACAATAAAGAATTACTCGATGAAGTGGAAAAGAAATTAAAATAAACAAAATTTAATGATAGGGAGGACTTTGGATATAGTATATTATAACCATGGGCAAAACATTTAGGAGAAAATTGGAAAAATCTATTATATATTTCAGTTTTACCAAAAATGTTGTTCTGTCTTCACAATTTAGAAATCAACCCATAAAATCAAAACATTCAACCAATAAAAGAAATCTTCAAGTGGAATGATGAAATTGAACCATATATTGAAATGATATTTCAACCTTTGATAGAAAAATTAAATATTACTTTAGATAATTGGATAAAATAAGAAGGAAATAAAGAAGAAATGAATAAGTATAATAATTTATTATTAACGTATAGATGGTTCCAAGGTTGGGAGAAATTTTTAATGAAAAGAGTTATCTAAAAAGTGTATAAGTTTTAATCCTAATTCAATACAATGAAACATAAGATTTTTTATTGATAGTTATGTTTGATATCACTAGTACAATATATTATTAATATATATTCTTTCTATTATTCAACTTCATTGAAATAAATTGTAATCTCTACTGAATTATAATATATAGCTTTTGAGTACATAAAAATGAGGTATCAATTTAATTATTTTTCGAATTCTTTAAAGCAAGAATTCCTTCTGTTTTATTTACTTGGACCACACAATTAAGGATTTAAATATTAAGACTCAATCAACAACATACTACATTCTAATTGTGGTTTCAATCTTTCTCTAAACTAAATTATTTCTTTTTAATATCTGAGAAAGCTATAGTAAAGCAGCAAAACTTACCTTGAGCTCAACTTTAGGAGTATTAAAATTTTTCGATTCAAGTTCTTTACCTCCTTAAAATATATCTTCAATCGATGAAATCTTTCAAACCATATTTATTTAATGACTCATATTCAGAAGATGTAAATTCAGATTATGCTAAAAATCCTGATATGTTGAAGAGTTTGAATAGATTCCGTGAATTGAATGAAGAAGAACAACCATTTAATTAAATTGATCCATCAAAAGAAGTTTCTTCAAATATTTTTAAGTCTTTTGAAGCTCCTTTGAATTATATATATTGGTACTTCAATAGAAGTTTCACTATAGATCAATGCTTTTAAGCATAGTTATAAAAGTTAGTAGGAATAGTATGGTTATGTAGATTTGGAGGATATTTATTATTTGTACTATATATATCTAAAATTTTAGTTAAATAATTGGATAATCATCATTTTATTGATTATCAAATAAAAATACATGAATATGAGAATAAAATAAAGTATTTTTACCCACTGCATACAATTATGAGAAAAATAAATTTAAAATCATTTCATCGAGCGAGTGAACAAGTTAATAATCTTATTTTGGCTATTTATCGATAAAAAATGATATTTGATTCTTAAATATTTTGTTAATATATAATTTGCAGAATTATTGTATCAATTTATATTGTTACTCAATTCTGTTTTGAGGATGAGAAGGAACTATTGGACTTGTTTAATAATTTTTAATAATATCGTTCTGGTAAACTTTCTACTTCTAAGGATTCCTCTATTTAAACGATAAACATTCTTACCACTTATTAGACATATTTCTTTTTGAACCAAAACAAATACACAGCGCAGAATAATGGTAAGAAGTATCCAAAAAGATAAATCAACAAATCAATATAAGGATTCAACATTAAATTCTATGTAAAATTAAAAACTTATTTACATATGTAGGAAATTAACATTTTTCTGACTTGTTTGATTTAAAATCAATTAAATATGCTAAATCTGCAAACCATTAAATTATCTATCCAAATACAGTAACACAAACTAGTGTCCTTTTATTCTATTTAAATAATAATTTACCAAAATTTTAATTTTATACCTCTTGTCTTTATATATTATGTCTTATCCATTCCTGTCATTCTATTTGTAAACATTATTTATTCAATAATCAAAGCATTCATCTTTTTATTTAGATAATATGCTCCTATGATGAATATTATACATGTAAACAACTCAATAACTTTAATTACAAATAGTGTAATGTCTAAAAAGTAAAATAGTTTTTAAATACAACCGCAATTTTCCTTTTTAAAGTAGAAGACAATTATGTTTGTTAATAATAGCAAAGAGAAAAAAGCCAACAACCCATAGGTGCAACCTTTCACTAATTTTGTTTTGCTTTTATTATAAACATTAAGATCTGTTGCCTTTTTTGTATAAAAATAAACTAGAAATATCAAAAATAATTGATCTAAGTAGACATACAGAAAATATGCAAATGTAAAATTTCTATTCATTGTGAAGACTAGAAAAACTATAATAAATATTATATCCTAAATATAATGATACATGAGTCTGCAGCTAAAATTATCAAAAACAAGAATTGTTTTCTTTTGAAAATCCTTTTCTATTCAATTACTCTCACTGATAATTGGTATACACATAATGTCATCAACAACAAAGAGCATACAGTCCCTAAATAGAGGCTGCTGAAAGAGCAACTTACTCCAAACATAGTCCAAAGTCCTTGCAGTTTCCTGATACACAGTATATGAATCCTTGATCCAAACATTAACTCATTAATTATTTTATGAGCAAAACTATTAAGAAATTAAATGAAGTTGCATTAGAAAATTTGTAAACAACAAATTGGCATGATGAATATAAAAAAAGCAGTTACATCTTCATAGCTAATCTTAATTATGGCATGAATGAAGGTGATATAGCCATTGTTTTTTCATAATATGGAGAAATAGTTGATGTACATTTAGTCCGTGATAAAATTACTGGAAAATCAAAAGGATTTTGTTTCTTGGCTTATGAAGATTAAAGATCAACCATATTGGCTGTAGATAACTTCAATCATGCTGAAGTATGTATGTATATGAATTACAAAAAAAGGTGGAAGATTAATCAAAGTAGATCATGTAAGAGAGTTTAAACCTCCTAAGGAATATCTTGACATTTCCCCTGATGATCCAGAAATATTTAATAAACTTTATAAGCCATCAGGACCAGACGGAAAAGGATGGGGAGTTTTCAGAGAGTTGACTCAAGAAGAATTAGTATTAAAAGCATAGATAGAAGCTTAATAATAAGAAATTCACAAAAGGAATGAAAAAATATTTGAAAATATGTAATAGATAAAAAATATGCAAGGCATAATAGATGAAGATGAAAGAGTAATATATATGTAATATTAATTTATAGTGGGATAAAATGTTAATGGTTGAAGATGAAAAAAAAGAACTTTTAGAAAAAATTGAAGCTCTTCAATATTTTAATAATAAGATGTAGAAGTATTAATAAGTTTAAGAGCCTTTAAAATAAGAAACAAATGAAGAGAGATTAAAAAGATTATAAGAAAAGAATAACTAGAAACATTAAAAAAAAAATGTAGAAAAAAAAGAAAAAGATAAAAAGATTAATAAAGAAAAAAAAGTTAAGAAACATAAGAAAAACAAAGATTAAAAATAGAAAAAAGAAAAGAAAGAAAAGAAAGAAAAAGAAAAATAATTATAAAATGATCAATCTAGATAATCAGAGAAATCAGATAGTGAAAAATGAGATTATTTATAAAACAATCAATTAATACTTATTAAACTAATTTTAAGAATATAAAAATAAATTAAAGTGAGTTTTTTCATAACTATTATTATTCTTACACAGAATTTATTTACTCCTCTAATAAATCTTTAAGTCTTTCCTCTAAAGAATTGTCTAAATCTTAAATTTATTAAAATAATTCTTACTATGATCTAGTGCAAATTTAGTAGCTAAATTTTCAGAGTTATCTCCATTAAATACTGGCAATCTAACAGTTTTTGCATCATCTATTTTTACATCTATATATAAAATAGGGAAATTAAGAAATATAGGTTTGCTTTTAATTTTTTTACATTTTGGTTCTTAACTCATAGATTATTCAGTTTATATTTTCATTTAAGTTCTACTTTCATTATTTGTGGTATTTCCAGTGCTTTTTAATTTTTCCAAAGTTTTTTATCTTAATCTTGCCTCTCTTAATCGTTTTGCTTATTAATCTATATCATATTAAGTAGAAGCTGTGGATATTGGGAAGTGTTTCATGGGATTGATTTAAGGAGAAAAAGTACAAAATTATTATTGATTTTCAAATTCTACATCAATAGTTGATTTATCTTATTATTTTTTTAATGGTTTGCTTAGTTAAGTTAAATCAATTGCCACAGGTTTAATAGATTATTTTATTTCTTTTGTTTCTTCTTACTATTCTATTTAGCTTTTTAATCTTTCAATATTTTCCTTCTTTTTTTATTCCTATTATGCAAACCATTCGTTAATATTTAGATTATTTTTCTTTTTAATTGCTATATCTCTTGATCTATTGCTTAATAAATTGATGACTTATGGAGGTGATTTTGATTTCTCAATGTTTCTTCTTTATCCATTTCCATGAACTTATTTTGTGTTTAAATAAAGTTATTTATATTTATTGTGAATATCGAGGCAATCTTAAGAGGAGAGTACCAAATTCCCATTTTCATCGTTTTTATAATGCGAAGCCATAGGAACTTATTCATCATCCTTAGGTATGTAAAGAGGTATCTATTAAACTGGTACATTAAGAATTGCAAGAAGTACTATAAGCATATTTCTGGATAGTATAAAAGAGCCATTAGTAAAATCATTCCATAGTTCTTTACTTTCGCCAAATCCTAATCCTTAAAGAATTTATTAGAAATCATTCTCGTATATTTTTGAGTAATCCCAACTCATTTTAACACTATCAGTATTGCTAAGAAAGAAATAGAAATCTTTAATAAATCTTTAAGTAAACCATTATTGAGTTATATCTGATAATTTAGATTCATTTGTAGCTGAACTTTAGGTTGTTTATTAATTTTTAGATTGTCTATTTCTACTATCATCATATAAAATTTAAGCAACATTTTTATCCCTTCTCGAATTCTTTTGTTTTTCTATAGTTTCATAATTATTATCTCTTTATTATTTAGCTTATATAAGATTTTTTAATTAAATTGTTTGTGCTTATTCATTCTTTTTCATTTACTCTTCTGATGTGTATATTCTATGATCATTTGAATGTTCAACTGACTACTTAAGAATTCTCTTTTTATCATTTAGATTATTATCAAGTACCTTATTATCTTATTGGATTGAATCGATTCTTTCAGGAGAGAGTAAAAGGTCTTGGCTCTTTACGTTGAAAGCTCTTGATGATTTAATGTTATCTAAATGATTAGTATATAATTTTTGCGATTATAGTGTATATTAACTCTTCTAAATATTAGAAACCTCTCTCCTAGAACCCTCAGTTTTTTGTTTAGGTTTACTTGCACCACGAACCTTCTCTGAACATAGATTCTGAGTGGACTCTTATGGTTTAGTCTTTCCAAATAGATTTTGTAGCTAATTCAGAGAAGTGAGGGGATGTCTCTCACGAATAACTGACATATTATTAAATTAATATATATATTTCACTATTTCACTATTTCGCTTCTTTCACAACTTCAATTGTTTTAGCTAATGCTCTTAATTGAGCTATTGCCAAATCTAGCAGATCAGCTCTTGTTTCAAATCTACATTGTTCAGAGATTACTTCCACTAAACGTTCAATCTCTTCAATTTAGTCAACATAACATTTATAACTGAGTTCAACAGTCAAAGTTGGTCTACGAGCCATAGGTCCATAAAATTAGATTGGGCCTGGATTTTCATAATGATCTTTTAAATACCAATTCTTAGAAACTTAACTGAAATATTTAAAGAGTGCCTAAATTATTTAATAATTAATTACTTATTTTAAATCTACTTCGTAACTAGCAATTACAGGTTGAGCTTCACCATATGCGCTCCTTTATTTAATAGATAACATTCCTAATAATGGAATAACATTAAAGTGCCATCTTTCAATAGGACCAGCAATTCCTCTTGCAGATACACAATAACCAGTTAGTCCTCTTTATATACTTAATCCTGCCAAATAACCATATACTTCGCCTAATTTGGCGTCGAATCTAGTAGGAAATGCACATCTTCCTTAATATCCAAAAAAGTGGCAAATTGGTGAAAACGATCCTTTATATTTAGATTCTGCTTTTCTAACCTTAAGTTCTTCAGCAACTAAATGTGCTAATAATCTTTCAGTTTCAATTTGTGACAACTAAATACCTCCATGAACTTCTCTTTCCATCAATAATTATTATTGAGTAAAATCAGGAAGTGATTAAAACAAGGCTGCTGACCAAGGAGTTAAGTTGTTAATTATATCTTATTTATTTGTATTAAAATGCTTATCTAATTCAGTTATTAATTATTTGAATTATCCAATATGAGCTAATAAACCTTCAGGAACAAGGACAGTACCAAATTCTTTGTTTTTCTATGACCGAAGAACAACAACGTCAGCTATTTCTGATACAACTTCTTATAGAGTTAATCCTCTCTCTTTTATATCTTCACTAATTAGTACAACATTTGGATGAGTTTAAAGTGCACATTCCAAGACAAGATGTGATGGATCTCTTCCCATTAATCTTATGAAATACCAATATTTTACAGCACTTGCTGCGTCTATCATAATATTTCCTATCATTTAAGAATAAGTTTTGGATGCAGTATCAAATCCAACTATTCCTTCTAAAAATGGATGCCCAATATTATTATCCACAGTACAAGGAACTCCAATTACTCTTGTTTTCACATTCTCTTACAACAAATAATTAGCAACTATTATACAATCTGTAAGAGTATGTGATGCTCCAACAACAACTAATCCATCCAAAGATAAACTATTACAGGTTTCTTTTACTTATTATAATTCAGAAACTGTTCTCATTTTATCTGCAGTACGACCTAAATAATGGTATCCACCTTGATTTATATAGTATTGTAAACTATTTTAGTTAATTTCAATATATTCTTATTTAAAAAGTCCTTAGGTACCTCCAATGAATCCATATAAAGTTGATCCACTCTATTCACATAACGCTAATAATCCTCTAATAATGCAATTTGCCCCTGGAGATTATCTACCATTCAAAGTTATGGCTATTCTTAAGGGTTTATTATGAGTTTCATGAACACTATCATGAATAAATTAAAATGCATTTATGCTTTTAGTCGCAAGTGCAGGATAATGCTTTTCTATAGCCTTCGTTACGTTATCACTGTAATTGTGATGTATAACTTTTAGTGAAAGATTAAGATTCAAATGTTTAGGTAATGATAATGGAGTGTTAGATCTTTCTAATCCTAATTTAGACAAATTTCTTAGATGCATCTCTTCGTAAGGTTTTTATTCATAAATTTTATTGTCTACTTCTTCAAATTCAAATCCTTTTCCATTGATAAGGAAGGGAGGCACTTAATCGCCTTCAAATTAGATTGGTCCAACAGGATGATAATAATCATGAAATGCCCATTTATCTCTATTTTATGAATAGAATTTAAAAAGTGGTCCATCAAGATCGACTAAGGCCTTTTTAATGACTGGAACTGATTTTCCTTTTCTAGTTTCAACATCCATCATTGTAACTAATGGAAATCCAGCAGCGTTCCATTCAGATGGATTTTAATGTAAATTACGAATACAACTCATAACTCCAGTGAATTTATTTTCTATTAAAATAGCTGCATTAACACCTAGACCATAACAATAATCACAATCAAATTTAGTAGGAAATGCACATCTACCTTCATATCCATAATAATGACTAATAGCTGAGAATTTGCCTGCATATTTTCTTCTTTATAATTCAGCATTTACCATTTCAATCAATAATTTTTCAGTTTCAATTTTAGCTACTTGAACATTTCCATGTGGATCACGATCAAGTAATAATTAATCACTAATACTTCTTGGTAAGAATTGTAATAATTTTGATGATTCAGGTGTTAATTTAGTCAAAATATTATTAAATACTTAATCTGATTCCCATTTATTGGCTGCTAATATTGTATTAATTTCTTTAATTAAAATCTTAACTTCTTCGATAAATTCTATTAATCCTTCTGGTACTAAAATGACTCCATGATTTTTATTTTATTTATATCTTTTCTCAATCAAATCGCTTAATTAAGTCACTATTTAAGTTAAAGAAATCTTATTCTTCTCTACTTCTTCTCCTATGTATGCCCAAGTTGGTCTAGTTAATAACGCACATTCCAATGCAATATGAGATGCAGATCTACCCATTAAACGAATGAAATGATAATATTTCTTAGATGATACAGTATCCAACATAATATTACCAATAAGTTCACTGTAGGTTTTGCAAGCAGTATCAAATCCAAAACTTACTTCTACGAATTCATTCTTTAAATCTCCATCGATTGTCTTTGGACAACCAACTACGCATGTTTGACAATTATTCTTTAAAAAATACTCAGCCAATAAACAAGCATTTGTATTTGAATCATCACCTCCAATAACTACTAAGCCATCTAATTTTAATGATTAACAATATTAAAGAGATTTCTTGAATTGTTCTTCTGTCTCAATTTTATGTCTTCCACTTTGAATCATATCGAAACCTCCCCTATTCTTAAAATAATTGATTGTATCGTCTTTCAATTCTTCATACTTACCTGTGTAAATACCAATTGGCCCTTTCAAAAATCCAAATAATTAACTATTTGGATGTCTTTTCTTTATCTATTCATAAATACCCACAATAACATTATGACCACCTGCTGCTTATCCCCCAGATAGTACACAACCTTAAAATTATATTAAAAATTCTTACCTATTCTTAATGGTGCTCTTATTGTATTTTCATTAGCATTTGCCGCTTAAAATGTGACTGCCTTTACCTCTTCTTTGCACAAAAATGGGAACATCTTAGAAATAATTACTATGAAAATTTACTTCTCGAATTTGAGGATTCACTTAAATTGTCTCTGTTTTAGTGTCTAACTCCTCCAATTACAATAATTGTGGCAATTCAGGTTAATAGCTAGTTCTTAGACTATGAAAGTTATTGGGTTGAATAATCATTAAATGAAATAATCAAGTATTCTTCATCATTAGATATATAAAGATTTATAGTGCGCTTTTAATTGTCATTATTAGTATTTTATAACATGCATTTACTCATTTATATTACAAATATGTATATTTTCAGAATAAATCAAGTAATGCTTGATATATAAGGTTAACCCTCTCTTGTACCAATATTGTCTCTTCCTAGTAGCTGCCTTAATAAATTATAGAAAATTTACTCCATTACAAGTATCTCAATTCTCATCTGATATTTTTATTTTGAGTTTTTACTATCAAAGATTCTCATTTTATTAAATATACACATTATCAAGCTAATCCTTAAATAATATTCATTTACTTTTCAAACAAAATTAAATCCCCATTTTTAATAATAATGTTAAGACAAAAAATATAAATTATTGAGCTTGTATTACTAAAAGGTAATCAATAAGAGTTAATTTAATTTCCTTATTAGATGGAAATTCATATTGAACCTAATTAAAATTATGTTCAATAAAGCAAAAACTAGTAAATATTCAAAAGAAGTATTGAATAGTATCCTTAAAAATTTAAATCCAAACCAATAATAATCTTAATTTTTTATTTCTACAGTAATTAATTTATGAAAAATCAAATCAATAAATTATAATTGGTAATTCTGATAAATTATCCAGTATTTTTTTCTTTAATCAAATTATTAGAATTGATAATATTATTCAGAAATTAAACTAATAGTTCTTTTTATCTAAATCTTGAGAATTTATTTACTAAGTATATAAATATATTAAAAAGAATCATTTGCCTCCAATAATATATTAAATTTAAAATTGTAAAGCACATATCTAAAAATTGAATTCCAATAATTAAATAATTCAAAACAAAAGCTCTGTAAATTGTTGGTTAAATATGAAAAATGTACTTTACAATTATCCATATGTTTAATTGTCAAAATATTCAAGATTACTAAAAACTTTAAGTATCTTTTATAAAGTTAAGATTTTTATTATTATAGAGATATTTAAATATTTAGATTTTTTGATGTTTCTTAATTGAAGAATTGGAAGCAGAACTTTTAAGATATGAATCAATTAGAAATAAACAATAAGACTGAAATTTGTTGAATAAAACATTAATATTAAATAATATTTATCTTATCAAAATAATAATTAGTTTATAAATAATTCTGTATTGATAGTTAGATATCGTGTTACATTTATATAACATTTCTAGTCTAGTTTGTTATTTTAGTAATTAGATAGTACTTGATATGTTTATTAAAACTATTAATAAAATTAAACTTTATTTTATAGATATATCATAGCATGATGAAATTTTAGAAGTTAGATACTTAATAGAATAGCGTATAAAATATAAAGGTTTCATCTCCAAAAAATAAGTTGTTTTTTTTAGTGCTTCCAACTCCTATTGGAATAGAAACACAAGCATAGAATATTTTTTGCGGCTCATCTGAATTATTAAAAGTGATGCCTAATCATGACAAAGGTCCAAAAGTAGACTAAAAAGGATAAATTCTAAAGCATACTCTTGTTGGATCAATTTAATAATTTTAGCAAGAAAAATAACGAAGACTTAGTGTTAATAAAAAACCATATTAAAAATTGAAAACCTAGTTTCTATCTGATGGAGAATCTTAACCTGCTATAAATAATAGTTACACTAAATGTATATTTCAAACTAATTTTAAAATTAGTAACAGAATTCTTTTCTAGTAAAGAAATATAAAAGAAATCTCTTTCAAAAATAAAGTCTAAAGATTTTTAAATTTTATAATTAAACGAAGATTAAGTATAACAAGAAATTATTGAGGTTGAAAGAAGAGTTAAAACAAATAATATAGAAGTAAATTTCTTTATCTAAATATTAAGATAGCAAAGTTAAATTAAGAGGTCAAAAGAAAATTAAATAAAGGAGATTAGTTAAAGATGGAAAATGTTGAAAGAGCATAAACTAATTATTAAAATACTTAAGAAAATTGGGAAACAACTAAATTAAAAGTTAGCTCTCGCATACAAAGAAATCATGGTTAGTCTATGAATGAGAAAATAGATTAATTTAGAGTAAAATAGGAAATTAAATAATTGCTTGAACATATAACTCCTATAGATTAAAAATTAGGACATGACTTTTGGGTACTTTTAATAAATTTACATAGAAAAAAGGACTAAGAACAACAGAATCCCAATTAAATAAAAAATATCCTTACAAATATGTTGATTAATTGGAAGAAGATCCAAAACATTAAGTTGATTCAAAACCTCCAATTATTGAGATTGTTAGAAGACCTAATTCTTGTATAAAGACTTATCGTCCATATTCTTCATTTACCTCTCGATTTTATTTGAATAAGAAATTAAAAGAAAATCAAGAAATGGTAGAAAAATTGATACCTTAAAATATAGAAGAGATAGAAGATATGTAATTGGAAGGTCAAAACATTTTGACTTAAGAAATTAATTCACTTAGAAATCCAAGAGATAGTTATGTTAAAATCACAAATTAAATACACAATGGGGGATTTAAGAGTTATATAAAGAAAATTCCTATTTAATAAGAATCTTCATAACCCGATGAAATTATTGAATCCAATTACAATAAAAAATTTATAATAAACACAGGTAAATTTGGAAGTTTAAAAGGATTTTTTTGATAATTTTAAAGTTATTTGTAAGTTAAGCAAATAAATAAATAATATTTCAATTTCTCAACCTATTTACTAAGTTAATTTCTGAAAGAATTTCGTACTACTTAATCACATCTGAGTTATTCACAACATTCTAAATTTATTATCCAAATTAATCTAATCTAAAAAATATATTAAATCTTTGATACTTTTAATTTAATTCTTTATTAAGTGTTTATTAAGTTTATAAATTTCCTTTTAGTTAAACAAGTTCTAAATTTATTAAATTTTCTTTATCTTCAAAGATTTTCTTGGTACTCATTAAGTCTTCATTATTTTGATTTTAGATCTACTCTATTTCTTACTCATAATTATATTTTTATTCATCAAATTAATTTTATAGTGTGTTTTTTGTTTCTTACAATTCATTACTTATTTATTCAATATTTTCTTCAGTTGCTTTCAATTAAGCCTTTAATTCGGCAATTTGTTATTCTTTTTATCTATTTTAATTCTATAAATTATTAATTTATCTCTCATAATTTTATTTATCTCTTTAAAATGAAGAGGATAATTATTATAATTTATGATCTTATTATTTAATTTATTTTAATTATCTATTTAATTAGTCTTCTTATTCAGTAACAGTAACATTAAATTTAGCTTTAATTTATTCATTTTCTTTATACAAATCATTCAGTTTATTCTAAAGATAAATAATATTTTAATACAATTAATTGATCATTCATATTCTTAAACTATACAAGTGTAGTTTCATATTATTATTCTTTTAATTCAATAATTTAATTTAAATTCTATATCTATTATAATAATTATTGATTATATTCTTATTGTTATTGATTATAATTCAATAACTCCTTTTTTTATAATTCATAATCTAAATAATTTTTCTAAATCTAATCTTAATAACGATTTTATTAATCTAAAATCTAAAATAGTTATATTGATATTTACCTCTTTTTTCAAATTATTAATTATATTTTATGCATTTTCTTGATCTTATAAGTTTGCTTAAAGTAATTATTATCTGATTTTTTGTAATTCTTCTAATTATTTATTTTATTCTAAAACTTATCCTTTTAAATGGAGTATTTAATTTTCAAGAATTTAATTAGAATTCTGATGATGTTATTTTAGGGTATCAACACCTATTTAATGTTAACTTCTTAAATCATTTTCCATTTATTAAGATTCTTCTTAAAATCTTTATTCATTTTCAAACATTTTTTCTTTTAAAATATTGAATTACAAAGTAATAGTTTCTATTTCTTTTTCATAATTAGCTCTTAACCTTTCATTTTAATCTATAAGTGTTTTGATTTCTTCATTCTTAATTTCTAAAAGACTTTTTAATTTTTCAATTTCATCATCTAAAATTTCAGCCTAAACCATATATTGATTCTTAATATTATCTAACTAACCTTAATTTAAAATATCCAATTTTTATCTTAAATTATTCATTTCAATTTAGTTGTCTCTTTCCTATTCTTATAATTTAGTTCTATATAAGTCATTGTCTTTAAGCAATTTAGTCTCAACATACTCTCTATCTTACAAGACCTTAGTTAATTTAGTTTCTAATTCATAGATTTCCTTATCTCTTATATCAGCATATTCTCTTAGTTTTCTTAATTGATTTTCAAGCAAGTCTATTTATGTAAGATAACTATGTCTCTATTATTCATTTTAAACTGAAATAATTTTAAATTATTTTACTTGAGAAATTTGTTTTAGTAGCCTCAACTTCATGAGATCTTTCCTTCTCCAAAATAGCATTCCTCTCTTCTAGCATCTTTAATTCATTACTTAATTTACGTAAATCCAATTCATATTGTGCCTTTACTATTTTTTATATAGAAAAATCTACATACATTAAACTGCACTGTTGAGTTATTGTTCATATTTAGACTTCCATAACTCACATTCAGTTTTCTTTTAAGCTAGATTTTTTTATAATTTATCAATGTCTTAACTAAGTATTTAATTCTAATGTATCATTAACTCTGCCCTTTCATCTAGAGCTCCTTATTTGCTCAATCTAATTATTGTAGTATCTAATTCAGTTTTTAATTGTCTAGCATATTGTTCCAAATCGGCAGCTCTAGTCTTATAATATTCTAATTCTTCGTTAAATTAGAAATCTTTATGATAGTTATAAGTATAAACCTTTCAAATTGATAGAATTTTTAAGGGATATACTGGCTTCAGGATTATATGGATGAGGTTTCTTATATTAAGGACTTTATTGATATGGTTTATCTGACTTAATGTGAGGTGATGCAGTTAACATTTTTATTCGTTAAAAAAATTAATTTTAATATTCTCTCAATGCCAAGGAAGATCTTCAGCACTTTGGTTACCTCCAGAAACTACTTTATCTCTCTTTGCTCTATAATTAGAATAGTCATAATCATCTTCCTCAATCTAAACTATCAAATAATTTATTACTTTGTTTGGCAAAAATTATTATTGTGTCTACGTTGTAGGCTAATTCTCTTAAAATTGATTAGACTATTTTAGTTCAAACAATTATTTTTATAAATTTTAATTAACCTACAACTAATTTTAGATGCTATCCTATAATAAATTTATATCTTATTATTTTTAAGCTTATTAATCATTTAATGATGTTATTTAAGCTTGCAACTAATCCTATTCTTTTTTAATATAATCATGAAAATTTTAAAGCTTTTAAATAGTTTGATTTAGAAAATCAATATCTTTTTTCTTATCTTCAATTATTTATTTTTGTTGATCTACATTATTTGCTAATTAAATCTATTAGGGTTAATTTTAAACTTTATTTTATAAGAAATTGTTTTAATGATTCTATCCATATGTATCATTCTATGATCCAACTCTTTATGGTTAAGGTGGCAATCCTGAAGAGATAACTTGCATTGTTTGGGATGCTGATCGAATTTAAGGTTACTATTAATCTCTTCTAGTTAACTATAATAGAGATTCTGGTAAAGTTTAAGGTAGAGGAATATCCCTTCTACAAAGTGCTATTAAATGAACAGCAACAATGAACTCATTCTTATATAAGTAACCTTTTTCTCCAAAATCAACTAAACTCCAAAGTTGATTCAAAGTTTAAGAGGGAAGTTAGGATTTTTAAAAAAATGCTTGAGCTTAATCCCATTAAATAAAGCCTTAATTTGTTTTATCTTATTGATTAAAACAAGTCTAATATCTATTATATTAATCATCAGGTAAATCATACTAAAAATAATAGTAAACTTAATACTTTTGTTAAATCTACCTTCGGTTCATATTGGGGTAGGAGAGAAATTTAGGCTGTGCTAAGAATTGGTTGAGTTTAATAATAGTTTGATTGAGGTAATTAATGTTATTATGATAAATCTTAGTTATCAATTGGCATTATGTAATTTTGAAGAGAACTTTTAATTTAATTGTTTTGATCTTATGGTTAAAAGATTGGTTATTATTATTATTATTATTATTAAGGTTATTGTTATTATGGTACTTATATTCCTTCCATTACTGGAAGCGGAACAGGTCTATTCTAATTTACAAGTTGTTCATTAAATTCAAATCCATTTTAACAATAAGCAATAAGTCTCATAACAGTAGCGAATTCTTAATAGTAAAGTTTGCCTTCCTAATTCTTAACACCAGCTAACCAAATTCCTTTGAGTGCATCGACAGGCAGTCGACTTTTTTTGAAAAATTAAACAGTACCTTTTGCTTCAGCAAATCCTAGACCCTAATATTCAAATAAATTTGAATTACTTATGGATCAAAAGTAGTCCAGAGCTGTCTGTAATAAGCATCTTCTTAAGGAGTATATTAAAACATTTTGAATTATTTTTTAATATTAATATAAATTTCAATCCTTGATAATTGTTTTGCACTTTTTAATTGTTTTGTGAACCTTTCTCTTCTTTTTGTTCTTATGCTAATCTGTCTTAATGACTTCAATAGGTTTTAAAATGACTCTTCTCTTTTTTACAATTTTTCTAGTTTTTTTTCTTTATTAATCCTCATCATTTTAATTCTAATCATGCTATTAAAATCCTTAGTGATCGACTTAATCATCTTGATCTTATTATAATAGTCTCGTTTATTACTAATTTTATATCAAATTGGATTAATGAACAAACATTTTGCTTTAATACCGTTATCTTAAAGCCTATTCTAATGATTATCTCTGACAGTATATGATAGAGAAAATACAAAGAAAAACGATAAATTGTTTCATCAAAATTAAAATTAATTATATCACTGCAATTCAGCTTCCTTATCTTTAAGTTTTTGTGGTACAATATTTTTGAAAGAATTGCTGCTATCTTTATTTTTAAACCACCCTGATATCATTAAGGCTACACATATAAACATTTTTATAATTCTTTTTTTATATATTAAGAAATAAGAAATTTGAGACTTCTTACTCCTTATTACCTACTTCATTCTAAAAAATTCCATATTTTTATGATTCCTCCTGAATAAATTTAAATAGAAAATACTTATCAACTTATTCTCCTATTAAATAAATTTCTTCTTCTTTTATTTCTTATTATTCTTCTTCATCATCAGAACTTAACTAAACAATATTTGCTTATTAAAGTTCTTTTATTTCTGTAAGTGCTCTTTCATCTGATATTGGTTAATATTATTTATAATGATTAATCCATTTATAACTTTGCAAATATTGGATAAATTTTTGTCACAAAGATTTTCAATGGAATATCTAATTTTCTATTTATTGTGTAAGGTTCTGAAAATTATATTTGTAAGTGATGTTAAACACTTGTTTGAAATTTTTCTTGAAAACCTCATTGAATAATAATCTTAAATAAACTTTAAAGTGATACATTACCTTTTTCTTCTTTTGGCTTCTTAAACCTTTGAAGGTATGAATAAAGTTATTCTTTTATTCTTAAGTATCTCGTAGTTAGATAACTTCAAATTTTTATTGTTTTTATTTTCTTTTATTATCTCTCTTTTAAGTACTTTTTTATGGATGAAGTTCATTCTTTATTTACTTCTTCTCTGATTTCAATAGTTCATTCTTGTCATAATTGTGTTCTGCAATGATATCCTCTTTCCAAAGAGATTAAATATTTCCATAAAATTAATTTTTTTTATGGGAATACCTTGTTCAAAATAATAACCTCAACATCCTAAAAAATCTGTTTACTAATCTAATGACTTTTAACTTCTATTGGCCCAGCCATCTAATGCCTAAAAAGAATCAGAAGATGAAATTTAAGGACCTAAATAAACTAAAATAGATGCTGCTCAAAATTCTATAGAGTTGAATAAGAAACATTATTCTAGTAAAGATGTATCAGTCATCTCTAAATACATAGAAAATGAATTAAGTATATAATTTAATAATAAAGAAAATCAATCAATTAAAATCGAAAGACTCACAATTGATATGAGAGATGCTTCAGCTAGTGCCAAAGTAGGAGGAATTGCCTAACGTAAAGAAATATCTTTAGAATAATTCTATGATGATGAAAGTAATATATGTAATACAGTATACACAAATCCTAAATATAAACGTCTTAAGAGTATGAACGAACATTCTATGATATTATTACATTTGAATAACAATAAAACATATTCGGAATTACTATATAGAGTGATAAATGATTATCATTTTAGAATTGAACATCAAAATGAATTTAATGATATTTTGATGAGATCTCAAGATAGCTTTCTTTAAAATCTATTGATTTCAGAGAAATACATAAATGAATATGGAATTCTTCATATATTTAGAGAAACAATAAAATTCAGTAAGTTAGATTTGATATTACAAAATGATTTCACTTTGAATTCGACATAACTTAATTACAATAAATGTAAGAATATCAAGTATAATTAAAGTATTTGTTGAAATAAGTTATTTTCCTTTAATCCTTGCTACTTAACATATTTTTATGGTTTGCTTATTTTTTACTTAAGAAAATGTACAGTTTAAAAAATTGACTCATTCAAACTTTGAATTATTGAATTTTTTAAATTAAATAAAGTAATTACTAAATATTGAAGTAAAATTAATTTCTTAAAAATAGATTTCGATTTTATCAATTTGTGAATAGAACAATTAAATCATATTAAGCATTTTGATAAATAATAATCAAATGAAAGAGTGTTAAATAATAAGTCATGTAAATAGTTCTCTTTTTTAAAAATTTGGATATTCGAAATGTTTAACATAACCTTTAGTTAAATATATTGGTTGTGAATTAACAGACATTGATGCTTGGAATAATAGAGAATTCAAGGAAGACACAAAGACAGATAGTCAATTTTCATAATAATTCGGTTGGAAGTAAATAAAATTAATAGTATAGATTATTTGGGTTAAATATTAAATAATTGAATATTTAGAACGTAGGATATATTTATTACAATTTAAATCAGAAATATAATGAATGTGTTAGGATTTATTCTCTAAGTGAAATAAATAGGTACTCAGCTGAATTTGAAATAATAGAAATAAAGGTTTATTGTGAGAAAAAGTTCTATAAAATTTTGTTATAAATCACATACAATGACGAAGATATTGTAATTAAAAAGAATTAAGTAAAATTAAAATATAAAAACTGATAGACATATCTCTCTACATTATTAAATTCTAAACTTACTGGTCTTATGGTATATGATGCTGAGAGGCAGATGAAATATTGAATTTGATTAGAAAAAACTATTTATTTTATGATTGGATAGATGAATTAAATATAATGGTTAATCTTCACTTTTTATCCTACTTTTTTCTACCACTATTACTATTAAGATTTATTTTTAATTAGACCATAGGTTTTTGTGAATCACTTTTGTCTTCATGGCTAGATTTTTTGATTTTTTTTGATTTTTGATTAACCTTAATGTCAACATTTACTTATTCTTAAGAATTCAAAACTTAAGCAATGTCTTACTAAGCTTAAATTTCTGCATCTGTTCTATTAAGACATTATTCGCATTTGCATAGATCGCTGCATTTCATATTTTAACTATAACATTCACAATATTTCTTTTTGCACCCAGATTTTTTACAATTACAACCTTTTCTTGTAATGTTAGGGTTTTCTTTTGTTGGTTCTTTAAGTGGTTTATCTTAAGAATATTTAAGTAAATTACCTTATTGTTAAACAGAAAACTAGCTCTAGCCTTTCTACTAAAAACATTAAGCAAAAGCATCTGGATTTCTTAGCAATGCTTCTTCAATCGCTTTTGATCTTTCTTGTGGATTATCAATTCTATTTTTACAATCTTGGCAATTACAGCTTTGAGAACAAACCTATATAAATATATATTTAAATATTTGTAATACCCAATTATTAGCAAAGCATTCACAATAAAGTTTAAGACATTTACTTTTTTTACAATTACATTAGAAATCTGAAACTTTTTGATACTAAACTAACTAAAAAACTTTGGATTATAATTCTTTTGAAACAGTGTTTTAACCTTATAGTCCCTCATACTAAGGTTAGGGATAATAACAAAATGGGGGCATTAATTATTATTATGGTCTTGGATGATACCATGGATTTGGCGGATGCATATAAGGTTAACCTTGATGTGGTGGTGGTGGATATTTCATAAACATTGATTATGGTGAGTATTTCATAGGGGGATAATAACCGAAAGGATATGGCATAGGAATACGATGTGGATCATCTTCAATATGATCCATTTGTGGAACTTCACCTAAAGTATGCTGTGGATAAGGATATCTACTTGGTCCTTTCCTATCACTGTTCATTTGAGGATATTTCTATAGATCATAATCATGATAGACTTGCATAAAATATTTATCTTGTACCTTGTTTCTCAAGTTCAAATGGAGGAGGACACATGGCCGGAAATATTTATTAATATGGCATTGGTGTAAATCGAGGAGATGGGTTCCCTTAATAACCCCAATCCTCTGCAAATTCTTGTACTTTTTTGTTGTCTGGTTTTGGTTATGGATCATTTGAAACATCTCTTAATTATTATCTCTATATTAAATTACCTATTTTGTTCCTCCGAATCAGCACTCATAATTAAAGTATTTAATCTCTAAAGATATTTAAATTAATGATCAAATAAAATAATATTTAAATCAGCTGTATATTTGAGTTTTTAAATCTATATTTCATTATTTTTGTAATTATTTTCTAGGTTTTTTTATTATATATCGTTTATTTTAAACTTTTAAAATTAAATTACCAAATTTTTTAAATTTATCTACTCTTGTTGCTTTAAGAAATTTTCTAATTAAATTCAAAAGAATTATTTAAAATTGAATATTTGATATTTTTATATCTAATTTAACAAAAACTTCATAACTTTATTATAATTTTATTGATATATCAATTGCTCAATACAAATTTATAGCATGCAACTCCTGATATTATGGCCATTGAAGAATAAATCAAACCTTTTATTGGCCTATAATAGAGCCAAGCAAAACCGATTGTGCCTAAAGTTAATGGCAAAGAGAGCATTCCACTTAATATAGCTAACAACATTCCAGTCAATTTGGATAAGAAACCACCTAACAATGGAATATAGTATAATAATGTAGTTATTGGAGTGAATACTAAAACAAATCCAAACAACTAAAATTTTAGATATATATAGTTACAAATAATAAATATCCTCCAAATCTACATAACCATACTATTCCTACTAACTTTTTTAACTATGCTTAAAAGCATTGATCTATAGTGAAACTTCTATTGAAGTACCAATTTATATAATTCAAAGGAGCTTCAAAAGACTTAAAAAAATTTGAAGAAACTTCTTTTGATGGATCAATTTAATTAAGTGGTTGTTCTTCTTCACTCAATTCATGGAATCTATTCAAACTCTTTAACATATCAGGATTTTTAGCATAATCTGAATTTACATCTTCTGAATATGAGTCATTAAATAAATATGGTTTGAAAGATTCTTAATGTTATCTTGCTATTATAGCAGCATAATTGCAAGGTACTTTTTCAAATAAAACCCTTTGATCACCAATAGATTACTAAGTTTCGCACTTTCTAAACTGTATATATTTTCCATCGTAATGGCTGAATATATATATGTATTAATTACATAAATTATTAAGTTCTACTATAATATGCATACTTTGCTGCTTCACAGTTGGAATCTGAAATGTTTTCTACTTATATGTAGTCTACTGCTTTGCTTTTTAAATAATCAGTAAGTTTATAGGCTCCAATATAGACATTTTCAGCTGTTAATTCCTATTCTTACACTGTCAAATCTTCATGTCTATTTTCATGATTAGGATAAGATCCCTATATTTTAGAAGACCATTCACTTTCATAATAATATACAGTTCTCTTATTGTTTTTACTACCTTCCTGTCTTGATTTTTGAACCCATTAATATGTTTCTACCTTTCTTCTCAACTTTACACAGTTTCCAACTTGCAATTAAAATTATTAGTCAATAATAATGTCATTTGTAGTTAATTTTCCTTTAACATGAATTAATTGATTATCCATTCGAGGATCAATTTCAGCACAGTTAACTGATTTACAATTTCTTCTGGCTGCTAATAATCTATTTTCAGATATAGCCATTCTAAATATTTTGATAAATATCACCTTCTTTCATTAAACCATAAACATGGGAATGCTGAAAAAATCATCAAAAATCCAATTAAAAATGCAAAAATTGGACCAATAACACTGTCGCTGTCATTTTCACTTTCACTTGAAATGTTAGAATAATTTCTACATTCTATCAAATTTATTAAGATAGTTAAGAAAAGCAATTTCATACTTTTTTTTATTTTAAATATTAAATTTTATGTTTAGTCATAATGCTAAATATATCTCGATAAGAAGTATCATAAGACTTGTGTAATTTTGAATAATAAAATTATCGAATGGTACTTATTTTATAATTCTTTTTGTAAAGGAGATTTTTTGAAATGATATATTAGGACATTTTAATGAAATTAATTTTTAATATTGTTTTATTCAATCTTGCTAATCAATGATTATTTAAACAGGTAATTGAATAGATAAAATTAGGGGAAAGTATTGATTGATTTATTAAAAAAGAAATAATCACATAACAAAGAACTAGATACTTATAGAAAGCTCTCATTATATATAAATAATAATTATTTTTGTGATATCGAATGACTACAAGTTTTGGGCCCAAATTAATATTGATAATACCTCCTCGAAAGATCGCATCAATTGATGATATAATTTAAAGGGATTGTGAACATGAATCGAAAGATTTTAATACTCCTAAAGTTGAGCTATCGAATTAGGATTAAAACTTATACACTTTTTAGATAACTCTTTTCATTAAAAATTTCTCCCAACCTTGGAACCATCTATACATTAATAATAAATTATTATACTTATTCATTTCTTCTTTATTTCCTTCTTATTTTATCCAATTATCTAAAGTAATATTTAATTTTTCTATCAAAGGTTGAAATATCATTTCAATATATGGTTCAATTTCATCATTCCACTTGAAGATTTCTTTTATTGGTTGAATGTTTTGATTTTATGGGTTGATTTCTAAATTGTGAAGACAGAACAACATTTTTGGTAAAACTGAAATAT
>JPFM01000093.1:3972-110932 GCA_000733375.1 Paramecium sexaurelia | reverse complement strand
TTGTTTAAAATTAATTGACACCTGTTTCTTCCGTTTCTACTAACGCTATGTCTTTTATCCATAATTCTAAAAATTCAACCAAGCAATTTTCTTATGTAGGATTATATGATGAAGATAAATAGTTTTTAATAATCTTATATTTATTATCGACAGTATTTTCCTTAGTGTGATTATTCATAATATAATTCCCATCTAAATTCATTAATTCTTCCTTTTTATTTTAAACAGCTTATTATCCATCTTATTTATTTTATTGTTTCTTCCATTATTTTTCATATTAATTCATTTTCTTAGATTAGAAAAAAGGCTTCTATTAATTTTCCTTTGCTGAATCATTCTAATTCTCTTAATCATCTTCATTTTAATATTCATATTCTTATACTCCTTCTCCAGTAAATGATTATTTCTTTACTGCAATAACAGGTTCGAGTATACCTTATTTATTTACACCCAAGCCTTCTCCATAATTGAATCCAAACTTCTACAACAATTTCAACCCCACTTCATAATAATGTTCGTCAACTCTTTTCTCTAAATTCTTTTTTTCCCTATAAGTCTTATTCATCTACTTTATTTATATTGATTCCCAATCCTGTTGATTTTATTTATTTACATTATGTATATTTTAAATTCATCATTAAGCATAATAATCCTTGTCTTGTCTTTCTTCTTATTCTGTTCTGACACAATATACCAACTCATAAGAAAACATGAAAACCAAGAGATATCCATCACCAAAAAAAAATAGCATCTTTTCTATCATACTATAATATTATTTAGACTTAAAGTTCACTGCTACTGTCCAAAGCCTATAATCTTTTATATAACTGAATTATTCATTATAAGCGATTGAAATTAATTGCTCAGGATTGAAATTTCTGATTGTTAATTATATTCAAAGTAATTTGATGGTCTGGATTAATTAAGACTTTTAGTATGAAATAATCCAATTAGCTAAGTTTAAAGACATTACTTTATCCATTACTATAAGCTGCTCTTTGTTTAAAATTCATTTGTAATATTAATAAATGTATTATAAATTAAAAATTATTTTTTTTAAATATGTATAAAATATTATAAATCAAATTTAATTATGATAAGACTAAAGTAAAAATAAATAAACCAATTTATGTGAGTGCAAGTATATAAAAGTAATTAGAAGATAAATCTTATTAAAATAAGTGTGTTTTAATAATTATTATAAATAAAATCATGTATAATTAAAATAATGAAAAGGTTGTCAATTCCCTTTTTGATTTAGTTGACAATGACTTCATGGTCAACTATTTGATGGATCCACCGTAAGTATTTGATTATATGTTATTAGTCATGCATTTCCTAGAACAAATAGTAACTAAAATTTTATTGGATTATAATAAAATTTCTCATTACTAGATAATTAATATGAACAAATAGAGATGAAATTAGAGGAGCCAATGGAAGATGGAAAGAAACAAAAATAGAAAAAGCGAAAAACTCAAAAAAGCAATGTAATGAATTTAAATAGGAATGTAATTAGCAATCTGAACCAACAAAACAGAAAGATCCATTTTAGTATAAGAATAATTTAAAGAACACTTACATAAATAAGATAACAAGTTTAGTTTAGCAAGACAGTCAAAAATTGCTACAACAACAATAGGCAAAATTTAGAACATCTGAAGATGATAGACTTGATAAAAATAATAGTGTTTCTTATTAGGAAATTGAAGATAGCACTTAAGCAAAGTTATTAAGGAACAGAGAATGTGCCAGAAATTCAAGAAAGAGAAAGAAGATTTATATTGAATTATTAGAACATAGAGTAAAATAATTAAATGATGAACTTGAGAAACAGAAATTATTGAATAAGACAAGTGCAGGTTATTTAAATAAGATGAGTTAGAATCAATAAGTATTTGTTTCATATCAATTTTAATTAGTTATAAGGATTCTTTTTAGGAAGATAGTAATTATATGAGAAATTAGAGAAATCAATATAAAATAAAGCAGATGACAATGAGTTAAATTTATTGTTAGATTCAATGAGATTTAGAGTTGGCGGAGGTGGAAAAGAGAGGGTGAGTGCATCTAATTACTTTTTTAATTAAATTTTGGAGATCTGTTTTCCAGTTCATGTTCGATATATGTTATGGGCTGCAAGTGAAAGCAAGGATTTATTTGCTGATTAATAAGATTAGTAATCACAAGAAGTATAACCTTAATGGTTATTGGAATTGACAAATGATTTATAGATAAATGATGCTTAGAAAAAATAAATGAAGAAATCTTAAAGAAGAATTATAAGTGATAAGAATAAACTATTAGAGTAAACGATTTATATATTAATAGAATTTTAACCTAATTCCAAGAAATTAAAGAATAACTATATAATAAAACATCTTAAGTGGAAAACTTTGTAGATGAGCTTAGAAATATTTTAAATCCTACATAAGTAGGTAAATTTTTAATTGGTTTAGAGAAAGTATTTTTATATTTAAAAGCATAGAATAAATTTAGAAAAGAAATGGCTATATCTAAGATATGGAATATATTTGATGATCATAGTGAAGATGAAGAAGAGAATGTTGAAGTGAAAGAAGAAGATTCAATAGAAGAACCAACGAGGAAAAAAGTATAAATTTGAAATTTGTTATGTTACATGTCTCTTCAATAAAATATTATAATATATAAATATATATCTTTAAAAATCATAATCACTGATGCTTGTATTCATAATAAAAAATACACCCACTTAAAATAATTGATATCAAAAACAAAAGCAATCCTATTTTTGGACGATAATATATCCAAGGAAAGCATATTGATAATAATGTGATTGGCACTGCAATAATACTACCAAAGATAAAAAAACCAAATCCGTTTAATTATTTGATTGGAATCAAATCTGTTAAAAATGAGACTGGAGATAATAAAATTATTGTTCCAACTGCCTATTTATATTTATTTTCTATTTACTATTAATATATATCCTATTATTCTAAATATCCAAAAAAGTAAAGCATTTTCATTAACAACTTTTGAAAAACATTCTTCAGGAGTTAAAAGACTCTAGAATATCCAATATATTTCTTTAATAGGTTTATTATCATTAGGAACAGGTAGATTACAACAAGTTCTTTCATGTGCTTCATAATCTCTGGCTACTGTTTGATTAAAAGAATCTTCAAATTACCAAATCAAAAGGGAATTTACAATTCCTTTAGCTACTATTGTAACATCGCTACAAGTTACTTATTTAAAGGATACTCTCAAATCTCCATTTACAATTTGATCTTCTACTTAATGCATATAGATATAATCATCTTGTAGTAAACTTAATAAAAATATAATTTTACAATCTATTAAATCCGCTCTTTTTAAATCTTTATTATGCTATTTATATATTAGCTTAATTTAATTTTACAGTTTCTAATGGTGTATTGAGTTG
Organism: Paramecium sexaurelia; assembly: GCA_000733375.1. Taxonomy (NCBI): domain Eukaryota; phylum Ciliophora; class Oligohymenophorea; order Peniculida; family Parameciidae; genus Paramecium; species Paramecium sexaurelia. The sequence continues at coordinate 107,502 of JPFM01000093.1, read as the reverse complement.
CGTTTTCATATCCTCTGATAATTCAAATTAATGTAATTTAACATTTGTATTTAGAAATGTTTCAGAATTCAAAATCCACTTTGATTTATCATTATTATATCCAAATTGACTCTAAACATAATGATCAACCCATTATTATTCTTATAATTTTTCTCCGTTCAGCCATTAATACATTTCTACATTTCTAATTAATTTTACGGAGTTTATTTGAGAAACCCCAAATTCCTTATCAGTAACCAATTCATCTGTCATTAATTGACCTGTGATGTGTATTAAATCTTATGGATTTGCCTCTTAGAATGGAGTAAGAGAAATGCAATTTTATCTTGCATATTGTAGTCGATATGAATTAATAGCTGCTCTTCTTTCATTAAACCACAATAGGAGAACTGAGAAAATTATGCATACTACACCAACAAAAAACAATTGCGTATCTAATGATCCTGAAGCTCTAAGATGATGAATATGCTTATGAATCGAAGAACCTAATGTAATTGAAATAAGAGTAAAAAATTTCAAATATTTCATTAATTAATATTTTTTACATTCACTAAACCATTATACCAATCCATCATATGATCTTATGAATGAAAGAGTAAATCAATTTAACCTTGATTAAAAGTGAGAATTTGCATTGGCCAATAAGAGAGATTTGGAATATTATTCTCTTTCTCTTATACTTTATTTACTCTTTTTTTCAAATATCCTTGAATTTGCTTAGGAATGATTACTCTTAAGATTTGAGATAATGGTAACGATGAGTCAATGATTTAAGGTTTTAATTAATTTCTAAATTCTATTCTATCTTGTGTTAATTATGCCATCCTTAAACCATAACCTAATTAAGTTGGATTTTAATGTTAAAATACATCAAATTCCCTTTTTGATGGTTTATTTGAGAATTTCTTTAGTAATAAGGTTCCTTTTGTTAATGATTTTTTTAATGGATTTTCTCTAATAAAATAAGATTTTGACATTTAAGGACTTGTTAAAGCACTAGAATGTTTATGACTAAATATGGTTTTACTATGATGATGTTATCTAATAGGGTAATTATTATTTAATTATTATTCTTCATAAATAGTTTAAAGTTTAATAGGATGGGATTATTATTTAGTCATAATATTATTGAATTCATCCATATGTTATAATAAAGAGTCATCTTATTATAAATTGGATATTTATTTAGAGAACTCAACTTGTTGAATTCTTTGAATATTAAAATTAATTACATTTAGGATAATTGGAGAGTTTCATCTCTCTTTTAAAACATGGATTAATTTGTCTTATTTTAAAATTAGTTTAATTGGTTAGACAAGTCGTTGTCCACATATGATATATTGTACTATATGACTTGATCAAGCTAATTAAAATGTTTATAAATTTATGTAATCCCTTAGATTTTTTTGTTATACTATGTTTAAATCATTCCTTTAATTTATTTTTACTACTCAAGCAATAATTATTGATATTTTTCCTCTCCATGTATTACTCTAAATCCTTTAAAATCACTGACTTAATTTAATCAATACAATTACTCCAATTAGCCATATATTATTCAAAAACTTGTAGAGTTTGTTCTTCAATTCTATTAGTTAGTTCTTAGTACAATTTTTCTCTTTCTTTAATTAGACATTTAACCTTTTAATCTTAAGAAAAATTGATTTGAATTTCTTTATCCAATTATTCAATTTTGATGGCAAAATTATATTCAAAAATACTATTGGCTTTATGAAATTCCAATAACTCTTCGAGCTCCTCATAATGTCCTATCAATTCTGCACGCTATAGTAATTTGGCATTCAAATCCTCAATCAACATCTGCTACCATTCTGAATTCATTTTTAAAATATTATATTTAACTGTTAGTATAAAATAATATAATATAATTCAATCATTTTTATAAAGTCACTATATGGCTTTTTAATTCCTATATCTATTTATTTGATTTTTGGTATTATTCATCCATAAATTAGTAATCATGATGTTTATTCTTATACGCAGCCAATTCCTATCTTAATTAAGCTGTTAACGCATTTAATCTTTATATTTCTTTTTAAAGACTGTAATTCTTTTCGTCATTCAATTCCAACAATTTGATACGATTCTTCAAGGCTTAGACTTCTTCTAAATCTATATTTGGTTTATTAGAATTATAATTAATAATTTATTCCTTCTCTCTCAATTTTTTGAAAGTATCCTATAACATTCTATTTTGTTGTTGCAATTCCGTTTCTTTTTATTATAACTTATCTTATAAATCAGTAGTAATTTATGTTAATTATGCATTTTATTCTTATAGACATTTTTACTTAAATTAATCTTCTTTTTTATTATCATTAAAAACCTACTCCATTCTACTTTATTTAGATTTCCATTATTCTATTTCTAACTTCAATTCATTAATAAGAACATTATTAATTTAATTTTACTATATTCTCTGACTATATTGCATATTTGTATTTTTATTCACTTCTAATTCAATTTACTTCTATTTTAAGAGTTCATTTAATTTATTGTAATCATTTTCAATAATGTTGTAATTTTATTTTAAATGATTATATTATACATCTAATTGTGCCTTTTCATTAGCAATAAATTCCAATTCGTTAATTTTATTAGTTTAATCCTATAATTTAGTACTTGCAAAATCTAATTTTGATCTTTGTTCATTTAATTAATCAATCAATTAATCAATATATGAATCAATTTATTACTATTTATTTAATTCCATTATAAGATTTTAATTTAAAGCTTTTTATTATTCAAAATTCCTTAATAATTCTTAATTTTTTTCATTTAATTGCATATTTTCATGTCTTAATTATATGAAATTATTTTATTCAACTTGTAAAGAAACAATTTCTTATTTCAATTTTAAACAATTTCGTTTTTATGCTTCCAATTCTTATTGTAAGATTTAATTTTATCCAATCACTCTATTTATTTCTAATTACGCTGATTGAATTTCTTAAGCTTTCTGTTAAAATATTTGTTAATAATAATCAATTTCTTATGATAAATTTCTCAATTAATCTTACTTTTATTATAATTAAACTTCTTATGTCTAAATAGTTGAGTTTAATTAATAAATATATGACTACTAATTCTTATATTCAATTATTTATTAACATAAATGTTAGTTCTCTTAATTTGATAACATCAAAGCTTCATTTACTTTCTCTAATTAATTAGTAACAAGTGTTAACTTCTCTTACAATTCATAGGTATATGCTAACTGCTGTTTTAACTTCTCATTTTCAATTGAGTAATGTTACTATTGTATATAAATGAAGAAAATACAAGTTTTTAATTCAAAAGTTCAGTTTAACCAATTTAAGGCCTATCTGACAACTATCTTATCAATTAATTATTTTCATTCTATAAATCTTGCTAATAAACAAATCAAAACTATATCTATACATATTTTTTAGCTAAGTCTTAGATTTAATGCTAAAGTTAAGAATCTCTATAGCCATAATCAGTACTTGGAGATGGTTAATATCTAATAGGTTATTGAATGACTGGTTATTAGTATTTGTTAGGATCAACATAAATAGTAGTTGTTGGTATGTTCTGATGCTATACATTCCTGTAGGGACTTTGATTTAAATACATTAGAGTATACAAAAATTAGTTGTTACAAACAAAATTTATTAATAAAGTTATTTATATATATAATTTATCATTTTTGGTACTCTCTAACATTATTTATCCTTAAAAACATTTTCAATCCATTCTCATTAATAAGTATCAAATCTTTTTTTTTAATTGATTATTAAGTCTTAATGTCTACTTAGAGTTTATTTTTTGAATATAAAATAGTTCAATTTGCTTAATCAAACGATAATAATTAAATATTTGAAATCATAGATTCTAATTATAAATACTATAAGTATATAAATCAGTAGAAATTAAATAATTAACAAGAACTTTCAACTTCAAAAAAAAGTACAAAAAAAAGTGAAATATTACATATTTACTAAAATGAGGAATATAAGTTTTAAATTTATGTTCATAATTATTGTTTAAAAACAGTAATGTTAATTTTTGAGTTTATAATAATAATTTATATAAAATATTAAGTTTTGAACATATAAATTTATTAAAATCAATACACAAATGATATGCTTTTATTCATTAATTTATGATTTAAAGCATTCGCAATATTTTCAATATTATATGAAGGATAATAATATTCATAACTACATACTTAATCTAAATTATCTTCATTTTCTTCTTATTATGGTATGATGGAACCTGTTTATGATTTTGGTTGTTACATAATGCTTGTTGATTGCATCTTTTTATTTTAAGAACTTGAAGAACTTGTCTACCTATTTTTTTAAGTCCTTTTAACTTATAATTCATTAGAATTTGTAGATTTAACTAAATTTACTTTAATTGAATTTTAAGTGTGCGAGTAATCAACGTGTTTATGTACAAATTTTCTACTATTATGTGACGATTCCTTCTCTTCCAATTTAATCGGAGGCATACTATTCTGTTGATACGTTTAACTACTGAAGGTATTCTAAGGTGAATTGATAGTTTTAGGTACTTCTACTGTTCCATGTTTTTGATACAACGAATAACGGGACGATCTCTCATCTTAAAAATCATTTAAAATGGAATCTTCAAAGTTATTAGAACTTCCCTATAGTCTTCTCATTGCTTCGTTAGTCAATTCAGTTTCAGATTATATCTTATTTGAAATAGCAAAACCAATTGCGGTAATACATATAAGGTTTTTATTTAATAGAGCATTAAATCTATTTCTACCATTATCTCTATAATCATTTACTCTATTGTTTGGTTCAGAAGTGTTATGAATTAGAATTAATTCTTTAAAATTGGGAACATAAAATACATGTTTGCATTTAGTAAAAGTATGATTTCTATATCCACAACATGGACAAACTTCTTTTGTGTTATCTTTTAACATACAGTATTTTTGAAAATCTTTACTGTGCATTTTAATTAACTAAAAAAATTCATTATTATCAATATGAGCTATTAAAGATTCACTTAAGCATTTAATACTAAATGGACATTAAATCTAACGATAAAAATATTATATAGGAAATTTATTCGTTATTAATACCTTATTTCCTATACATTATGCGAAGTTTCCCTTCATTAAAAAAAATAATTTATCCATTACTTAATGTGGTTAATGCAATATTGTTCCATTTGAATATACTTAAGTTTGCAATTTCTATGATAAATCTTCTAGAAATGCTCTTGTAAATGGTAATCCTTCCAATAAAGGCATAAATAATTCCTATCTCATTTAATATTGTAAATCTGGTCTTAGTCCACTTAAATCTATGGGTTATAATTTTGTTCGATTTTAATATCTCTATAAATTTTAATTAAGTTAAGCACTAATCTTATATCTTTATTATGGCTTATACTATATTATATATTTTAATAGATATATAGTAATTAAATAACCAATAATAGTACCTATAATCGAAAGAATTCTTTAAGATATATTGGGTTCGTCATTTATTTCTATATATTTATCAACAGTATTCCCACTATTAGTCAATTAAAATATTGTCCATTAAAGAGAAATAATGTAGATAGAAATGTTACTGTCTGAAAATCTAATTATGCATGAAATTTTACTAATTTTCAGAAACCCTTGAATATAACGTTGAAAATGTATGTATAAGTAAAATTGGTATATAATACTATGATAACTTGTAATTGATCATATATAGTCTTTGAACTCTTAATAATATCAAAAGTACTATAGAAAATCTATTAATAAATCATACTAAAGTAATCAGATGCAAAATATGTAAGAAAAAAACTAATAAGATATATAATATCTTAATATATGTACTACTGAGCTATTCTCCACTTATTTTCTATATACATTTCATCGATGTACACTCCAATAAAATAGTTACTAGAACTTTCCAATATTGAAAAGCCAACTTTAATAAATTGATATCAATTACAAAAAGCTAAAAATAATTCTTTGGATTCAAAGAAAGCAAATTCCCAGAATACTAGAATAAACCCCAACATATAAATTATTAGCATAATGTAACGAGCCCAAATGATTTCTGGTGAATATGGATTAAAAATAAAACAATCCTTAATAATAATATTGGCCTTATCATCTATTAACATCAAATGCTACTATTTTAAAACATTTGGTTGAACACACATAATTTTGCTCAAAAACCTAATTATATAAAACCATTTTCTAGGCCATTTTGGAGGTTGGAAAATGTCTGGTTTTGGTAGTAGTGGACTTCCTTAAACTTTAAATTTAGGGGATGGATTAGGAAAATATGATGAAGAAGCCTTTCTTAATTGTTCACTATGTTTACGTAATCCCATATCACTTTAATCACTAAATTTTCTACTATTTTTGGATATCAACTTTCTTCCATTTATATTTTGCATTTCTATTTGAAATAACTTTAAGGATTTATAATTTTCTTCAACTTCATCAATTTTATTGAATTCTCTTTTTTCTATAGATAAACGAGAACCAAAAATTTCACCTTCTTCTAAACTTTCTTTATGTTCACTCTTTTATAACTAATTGGGGTCTTCAAAATTAACATGCTTCTACACTCCAGCTTGATATGCTTGAATCTCTTATTAAATTAAGCGAGGAACTGCCAAAAATGTTTATGATTGTTAGGAGGAATGTTATGAATTGGATTAATCCAAACTATATTACTAATTAAACATTTTTAATTGAATTAGAAAAGTTTTATATTTGAATAATAATGTATAATAAGAAGTGAAGTAATACTTTTTTCTTTGGAGCTATTGATAATATATTAGATGCCTAAACTGGAAGATGATTCGAAATTGTAGAACAACTAAAATAAATTATAAAGAAATATTTATTAATAAAATAACAGAATTATGTTAAATAAACCAGAGTTATCAAAAGAATTGAGTGTTTTCTTAGAATTATTACATTAAGATAATGGTGAATATTAGGGTTATGAGAATTATTTAATTGGAAGTGATCTAGATGATATGGAATGTCACAATAAGAAAGGAATCAATAAAGATCTCTCAATTATTTATAGTTAACCTGAAAGTGAAGTATCTACTTAGAGAGAGAATACATCTCTTAATATTGGAGATTTGTTTACACTAATATTTCGAGATTTAGAAAATTAAGTATATTCTTCATTATCACAGCGAATCAAATAATTATAAGTAAGATGGTTATTTAAATCAAGTAATAAATTCATATATATATGATGAGAGCATCCGAAAAATTGAATGAGTTTTAATCACAAAATCAGAACCTTTAAACTAATAATAAATTATTGGTTGAAGCATTAAACTCATCTCAATAAGAAATTTAATCTTTAGCTATATCACATGAAGAAAACTCAAATAAAATGAAAAAATCTATTTTTGATTTAAAGAAATAATGTGTAAATTTCATTCATTATTTTTTATTAAGGAGGAATTAAATAAATCCTTAGCTTACACACAATAAATTAATTAAAATTTACTTTCATAAATTGATATTGAACAGTCAACCTATAAAAGAAATGAAGAAGAATTTAGGGATGCATCATAAAGATTAATCAAAAGTAATTAAGCTTTACGGTAATTAAACTTATTTTAACATAGTGAAATAATTGTTAATATTGGTGACATATCCCCTATGCATAAAAATAAATTGCAAGAAGTCATTAAATATTTGACTGAAGGAAAAGATACAAAATAATAAGAATTTAGAAATGGGCGTAGTTAATCTAAAAAGCAAAAAGAGAATAATAGTCTCTAATATTGTATCTGAAAATTATCATATAGCCACTCTCAACATAAATAGTTCTATAAATAAAAAATCTATGTCTCCTCAAGGATTCACATCTACAAGGAAACAATAAGGTGTAAATGTGCTAGATACAAATTATTAGACATCCTATAAAGAATTATTTTTAAAGAGTTTAAAAGTAACTAAATAAAAGTGAACAAATATAAATATATATAATACTATTTCAATTCTATTTAATTTGTTAATTGAGCTTTTTATTAACTATTTTCTTATTATACTCAAAATTCAATCTAAAATTTTTAATTTAATTAGAATCTTAAAATATTAAGTTTTTAACTTTTAAATACTGTTTCTAAAGTAACTTAATTTATGATGGTATATTAGCAAATTAAAATATATCTTTATATATTTTATTCTAAATTTAAGTTTTCTAATGAATTGAAATTTGAATTAAAGACAAAAATTTCTGAGGATTTTTGATTAATATCATATGTTGATAATAAAAAGTTTTATATCTATATATTAATTCATTTCAATATAAACTTAAAATTTTAGAAGAATTGTCGATCTATAAAGTTCTTTATTGAATCTTAATTTTTATATCTTTGATTTATTACGTTTGAAAAAAAGTTGCAACTCTATTATATATTACATTTAATGATCTGGATAAAAAGGTTGGTTTAGTTGGAAATTGTTATTTTACAATATAAGTCATATTCTTATGTTATTGATGATCATGAATGGAAAATTGCTTTAATTTTATTTTATTTCAAATCAATCACGAGAATGTAGTTGTAATATAAAATACACTATTAATAAAAATTCAAAAGCTTTTTAATAAGTATAATAGATCTAAGTAATAGTAAAGAATTTTTATTTTGATTAGGAAGAAAGTAGGAGAAAAAATGTAAATTTGAATAAAATTAAATGTATATATTGGGAGTACAATTTAAATAGCGAGGGAATTGTGAAAAAATTTGGAATAATAAAATAAAATTAAATTAATGATGAGATTTAAGCTGATTCATGTTGTATGATTTCATGATTCCAATTCTTTCCCCAACTGATAGATATATTCTCAATATATTATATATATATATAAATGAATTAAGAGAAAGATTGCTCTTATATGTAATAGGTTAAATTTGATTTACGCCGACGAAGAATACATAATATCCCTTCAGTGTTTAATTGTGAAGTTCAGAAACGTAGGAATTCTTTCTCTCTAAGTTCTGATGCTTGTAAGAGTCCTTAAAGAAAGGCAACAAAATACTTCGAAAATCAAAATCCAGGTTAGAATGGATATTTTTGGAGCTTGATAAAATCTAAGCGAAATGAAAATGAATAATTTATGTAGGTGCTTAAATCTATTGATCCAATTCAAGTAAATGAAGTAGAGACTAGATTGTAATTCTTACTTAGAAACTTTGGTTATGAAGATGAGAAATCTATGTTAGAAAATATTGAAAATGTATAATAATGTTAAAAATGTCAATAATGGACATAAGAAGAATCACGTATTTTGATTTGGGCAATATGTAAATTGGGAGTTCAACATAATTCTTGGAAGGAGTTAGGGAATTTATTGAATCGTTCAGTAAAAGAGTTAAAAACTCATTGGACTGAGTTAATACATCATACATAAAGAGGTTTGTTATGGACAGCATAAGAAGATTAGACTTTATAAAATATGATAATGACCTATTTGAATAATTCATAGACCATTAATTGGAAGTGTATGGCAAATGTTCTTAACAAAACTGATAAGCAATGTTAAGATCGTTGGTATAATACACTTGATCCATCTATATCAAAGGATCCTTTTAAAATTGAAGATGATTTATAATTGTTATAATTGGTATCAAAATATGGTAAAAGATGGAAAAAAGTATAAAGAGAATGGTCTTTAAATAGGAAAAGATCTCGATATGATTTAAAAAAAAGATTTTATGATTTATTAAATTAACCAGATTCTGGTTATGATAGCGATACTTCGTCTAATTCTTCATCAAAATATGGAAAATTAAATTAAGATGATATGGATAAAATTTAGAAACTTATTTCTGAAATGTAAATCAGTGAAGGAATGTAATTAGAAAATAAACTAGGAAAAGATAAATTATTAAAAAACAAATTATTAAGCATAGCTAAAAGTGATTTAGATAAAATGTTAAACTAACAGAGAAAAATTAAAATTTAATCTGCAAGTACACCCACTGATGAAAAAAAAAATGATATATAAGAAGAGCCTGATGAGGTTATTATGAACACTCCTTCAATTATGAATTCATTGTCAAGATGTCTTTTGAAAATTAATTTAGAAACTGAGGATGATCAATTATCTATAGATAAGTTAGCAATTCCAAAAGTTTCATATAATGTTGATTCAGTAGAACATCTTAAACATGAAGACATTTTTGATATCTAATTTGCATTAGTAAATGATAAGACAAATACATTATATTACGCTAATTTAGAATTCATGCAGTAATTAATTAATTTGATTACAAATTAAAGAAAGTTAATGCAACTGACTGATATGAATAAGCAACCTTAAAAAACAAAGAAAAAGTTCAGTTCCTAATAATTAATTTAAGTTTACCCAAATAAAGTTGGCTTGTCATAATTTAGTTAAGATGATGCTAAATAACAATGAATTATTATTTTATCTAATTTTTAACTCTTTTTTCATTATAATATATTTTATTATTAATGGACTTTCAATTACCAAAGAGGTATGGACTCAACAAACCAACTTTTAAAGTGATGTACAGTATTACCTAATAAGGGCTGGCTAACATTTTGCTAAATTTGATTCCTCACTGAAACCACTGAAAAATCTAAATACTTTCATAGATCTCTCAAAACCTATTTAAGAACTAAATTACATTGAACATAAAAAGGTTCGATAGATTATGCAACATCTTAAATTCCAATCTTAGAGTCGTAGATTTATAAACCACTAGGATGAATAGATTGCAGCCATAAGTTAACAATTAGAAATAGAATTGGAAAATCTAACAAGAGAAGATTAACCAACACCCTAAGTTGATTTAGTGAAACTTAAATTTCCATCATAATTGTAAACTAAATTTGTACATGAATCTGCAGCAACTCTAGAAACTCATTACAATCTTCATCGAATTAAAGAAAAAATGAATCATAGGAACATTACTTTAACAGAAAGTGAACTTCTCAATAAAATTACTTAAATTAATTTTCAAACTACTAGAAATTGTGACTCTAAAGTATTTTATAACAATTTTAATTGTTTTCATCCAAAAGGAAAAAAAGAACCTTAACTTAGTCTTGATCAAAAATACTAGATACTTAAGGAATATTTGAAAGAAAGGGGAATAGTGATGGGTAGAAAAGAATCTGTTCCAAATGAAGGATACTTATAATTTTATCATGAAGCAACCAATAGATTAATTAAATAAACTAAAGAATTATAGCTAATAAAGTTTAGATAGAGTCTAACTTTAAAAACTGCTCCTGATAATTAAGATCATTCTCCTCATAAAAAAATGAGTGTTACAAAAATCACTACTGTACCAACAACCGTCGGAACCACTCCTGCCTAAAATGGAACTACTCCTAATAATTTAACAATTCTTCATTAATCCTTATTTAAATTAAATATTGGAAACAATAGTTCTCCAGTTCTACTTTCCCATAGACATAGAACAGAGAGAGAAAAATCGCCAGAGAAACCTTATTCTGAAAAATGGCAAGATTTTTAGAATAAAGCAGAAGCATTATAAAGTTATTACCTACACGAAGGGAAAGAATATTTGTAAACTTTGGATGATTTAGAGAATACAATCGAAAAACCTTATTTAAGACATTTTAATTAAATTATTAAAGCTGAACAAGAACAAGGAAACTTAGAGGAACAATAAAAGTAGAATAAAATAATGAGAAAAAGAAAATAAAATTTGCCTAAAAAAATAAGAATGTAAAAAATCTTCAAATCTGAATTATAATGAATTTTTGTGTGTGTTTCTATAATTAGTTTCCATATCTATCAAGAAATTTGAGTATATATATAGGGTTAATACATGAACATCAAGGCAAGTCCTATTAGTGTAATGGTAACACGTGAGATTCCGGCTCTCGAGTTCGAGGTTCAATTCCTCGGTGGGACGATTTTTTTAAATTGTTAATATAGATAATCAAATCAATTGTGCATTCCAAATTGCTAAAGTGGAGGTCGAAAATCCATAACTTATTTATGGACCCAATTAATTTTTTAACCATCCTGATCCATAAACGTCTTTGCCTATCAAATTTTAATCTAATCCTGTCTAAATTATACTTAAAATTTATATAATTTTCTTACCTTTCCAAATTTTTTAAACTCCAAATACCATAATTTGGTTCTTCTTAGAATTTTAAAACTAGTATGTGGTATTCTTTAACAAACTAATCGATTTATAGATTAATATTTACAAAATCAATATGTGCTGAGAATTCTCTTACTGCTATCTTCATTTCAACATCAATATCAAAACTTGTTATTATAATTCCTTAAGTTATTACTTAACAATGATGTCCCATTTAAATAGAAATGCTATTATTTATAACAGCAAAGTCAGTCAATCCTAAAAAACTATGAGTAATTAGTTTGCATTTAACTATTAGTTCTGTATTTAGTTTGAATGAATAATAGGCTGAGGGGATCATAGTTCTTAAATCTCCTGTTTTATAAGAGAAACCATCAATAGGATAATTATTATTTGTAATTGTAACATCAAACATTCCATTTTCAGCTCCATAATCAAAGAATGTTTTTAATAAATCCATTGATATACCAAAAGAGAAAGTATTTAATTTAATTTAATGTACATCTAATGGTGTTGTAAATTCTGTATAATAGTTAAATATTTCAACATTTAATCCAAGAACGTAGTTTTGATCATTAAAATTAAGTCCTTAAAATATTATGTTTTCAATTGATTCAATGATTTTAGGATTTAAGTCATCAAATTAATAGAATTCAAACATGTTGAAACTTATTTTATTTGAGATTAATTTCTCACTAACAAATAATTTCAATTTTGAACAAAAAGTATCAGCATGATCTTCATAATATTGATTTATCATAGGATTTAAGAATTTTATAGAGTTCATAGCATTTACAATTTACATCTTTTATGTTTCTGTCATTCCTTCTATGTTGACTTGAGTTATTGTCAATTCCATAGTCATGTTTGGACATTCATATAATTTATATGCAATAGTCTATATTTTTTATAAATACTTTTTTGTACCTTATTATTTTAGTGAACCCAAACAGAGTAATTTATTGATAATGGTTATGTATATAATGTACCATATACTAATTTATTTTAATAATTAGTTGTAAAATCAACTTAAAACTTGAGTAAATTATTATTGACTTCTATTGTTCCAAATTCTGCATATGTTTTATCAGGACTTGAAATTGTTTACTTACTAGTATCTACAGTTGGTATAACTCTAGTTGGAGTAAATGTTGCATTTAATATTGGTACACTCTCTTTTGGCAATACACATCCTTGACTTGTTATTGCTTGAGAAAATGCTTATGTTGGAATGTCTTGATATAGTTTATTGTAATACATGGTTTCCAATCAACAGTTTGCATGAAATTAACTGAATCTAAATCAGCTTAAGTGATTTCGGCTGCTTTAAGGAAACTAATAATAAATATTATAAACATAAGATAAATAATATAATGTGGTGCCTCATTTTAATATTGCTATTTGTTCTAATTTACAAATATATGATTTCCTATTTACTTAAATAAGATGATCTAAAATAACAGAAATTTGCGAATAAATAAATACCATAGATTCCTGAAAATGAATTATCTAATAAATATCAAACCCTCAAACTTGAAGTTTAAAAGATGAAATAAGATGCTGAATTATTAAATACAACTGAAACATTTTCAAAATACAGTAAAATCTAAAGGTAATTAATTCCAAAGGAAGAATAATTGGAAGAATTAAAAAAGTAATATGAGGAATATTAACAATAATTTCTTAAATAATGGGAAGAAGAATAATCTAAAATTCCAAAACCTGCCTCTATATCTAAATAGCTAAAACTTGTTGATAAATTCATAAGTATTATTATGATATTAGGATTCTGGCCAATTTATTTTGAATTAAATAATGTCACTTTCGATCAATTTAATCCTATTTTAGGAATTATTGCATATAAACAAAACGAAAATAATAATAATTCAACCTAAATATGGGGTACTAATTGGGTTTTCTGTTGTCTTGTTATAGGATAATTAACTTTTGGGTGATTTGTGAGTGAATGTAGATTAATATAATAAATAATTATAACCTAATTAATTTTTATCATTCTCTATATTCAAAAGATATAATATGTATTATATATTCATTTTTATGCTATTTTAATAGTTAACTTATCTATAAAAAAGAAAAGTTAAACTTTTCAAATTTAGAAAATGGAATATTTCTGTGTAAATTGAAGTAGATATTTGATAAGAAAATAGTATTTTAAATCCTTGATATTGTTATGCTTTCAATAAGGACGGATTTATAAAAAACAGAATAAATTTATATTATTTTAAAATACTTGATATTTTATTAAATGATGAAAAATAAGTCAACTTATATAATTTTTTAGGTTTTTTAAAGAATTATTTATATTTTTATATTAGTAGATGGATATTTTACCTTATTAACCTCGAATAGCTTATACAAGAACTTAAAGAATAAGATCTATGATTTAAACACCATTAAATTTGCCTTAGAATAGTTAAACCAATTTCAATTAATAAAATCAAGGATAAAATCAATCCAATATTTAATTTAAAAGAAACAGATAACTTCGTAATAGTTTTAGTGAATTACCAGGATTTTAATTAAAGAACTATCAATTTTAAGGGATTCTAGGAAAAGGATAATTTGCAAAAGTTTATAAAGCTTAGAGAAGAAGTGATGGTTTGATTGTTGCTATAAAGGTATATGAGAAATGCTTTTTAAACATGATGAGAAAATAAAATATATAAAGAGAGATTAATATTTTAAATTAATTGGAACATCCAAATATTATAAAGCTTATTGAAGTGATTGACAATTTGAGAGGAATAAATTTAGTGATGGAATATGGAGGTGATGAGAATTTAAGAGATCTTTCTAATAGATCTGAAAGTAACATTAAATAGATAATTAGACAAATGGCTAGAGCTTTGAATTATCTTTAAAGTAAATAGATCATACATAGAGATTTGAAGTTAGATAATGTATTAATAAATAATGGCGTGATTAAAATTATTGACTTTGGATTTGCTGTGTAGACAGAAGGTAATAAATTATGTGTTTTTTGCGGAACTCCAAATTATATGGCACCAGAACTATTATTAAAAATAGTTTGCTATTCATATGAAGTTGATATGTGGGCATTAGGAATAATATTATATCATTTGATATCAATAACATATCCTTTTAAAGGGAAAAATGAATAAGAACTTTATGCAAGCATAAAATAAGGATTTTATCAAAGACCTTAGAGCATTAGTGAATTAGGATTTTAATTTCTTGATAAATTACTTACAAATAATCCAAAAAAAAGAATTAGCCCTAAAGAAGCTCTTTTACATAAATGGTTAATAGAACCTATGATAAAATATTATGATTGATTCTAATTTCATTCCTCATTTATAAACTTTTTCTTGGTTATATTCCCAAATAGTTAATTATGGTATTTAAAATCTACAATATGTTTATAGATTTTTTCTCCATCCTTAACTAAATGGAGATCCATTCTTTTTTTATAATTCTTACAAATATGAGATTTTATTCCAACTATAAAATTCCCCTATTTTAATATTAATTAACAAATATATACAAGTTGTCAAATTTTGAAATGAGAGA
This sequence comes from Paramecium sexaurelia, assembly GCA_000733375.1. Taxonomy (NCBI): domain Eukaryota; phylum Ciliophora; class Oligohymenophorea; order Peniculida; family Parameciidae; genus Paramecium; species Paramecium sexaurelia. Next base: position 91,827 of record JPFM01000093.1, on the reverse strand, counting down.
AATGTTTGAAAGCATAATAATCTTGTAACTAATATTCCAAAAAATATGTTTATTGTAAAAAAGTAAATTGAAAAAAATAATAAGAGAGGATCGTAATGATCAAAATCAAAATTTTAGAATGTCTAAAAAACTAGTTTATTCAAATGTAATACGTTAAATGAGGCATAATAGATTTCTTGAATCTAAAATACTAAAAACCAATAATAGACACATCTATTTCTTTCTCCAATACAATTGCCGGCCCATGGACAATGATGATCATAACAAGCAACACATTTATTACATGATTAACAGTGTTTTGCTCTTGCTAATTAATCTATCGAACAAATAGGACAATATCTAATATATGTTTAATAAGTTTTAAACCTTTTTTCTATTAATACTTTTGTTGCTGCTCTTGTTGATTAAGTTATTTTATTTCTTTCTGACATACCTGGAGAATATTATTCACTTATATATTCATTCTAAACTGAATGTACTTAAATTGACAGAGTAGGTTATAATTTGCTGTTTCTTCTTTTTTCTTCACTTTTAACATTTTATTCTGTATTTGCTTCTATAATTTTAACTTCCTTATCTTTTTATTCATCATAATTTGATGTTGGACCAATAATTTCATGTTCATTCTAATTTGTAACTGAAAATGCTTAAGTTGATGGTTATTTTGAATCAAAATCTTAAAATGTTTTTTACGGATTATTTTATTTGTAAGGAGATGAGTGTTTTTCTGGGGTTTTAGTAAAGGATGGAATTTAATTAATATCAAATTCAGGCAATTATTTAACATCTATTGAAGCTTCACAAGGTAATTCTCTTTCTAATAGTAATAAACAAATACTATTCATTTTCTGATTTTTACTCTTAGATTTGATTTTATTAATCAATTATAGGATAAGTTCTAGCATTTGAGGGTAAAGCTTAAAATTAAAAAATTTTGCGTTTTTATGTAATTTAATTTGAACATTCAGTATTGTCAGAACTTCTTATCCTCAAATAGCCGGGCTAATTCTTAAAATATTTTATTACATCTTTGAAAGAAGTCCCAGCATAAAATCCTAAGGATAATATTATGACAATAGCAAAATAATAAAAAGAAATAGTTGAAAAATCAAAGAATTAAGGATTTAGTATGCTATAAATTAGTAAAGTACTTCCCTAAAGGATTATATAAATAATAGGGGCTATTTAAATTTTAGATTGTACCTATCTTCATGATTATAAGTTTTTTAATATATTAATATTTGGAATTTGTTTATTGATGTACATATAATATTGAGAAATAAAATATATAATGTTTATGAATATACATTTAACATCAATCATCCTCATCATTTCCACATATTGCAGCTATGTGACAACGACCTGGAGGTTCTAATTTTTAAATTTCTGGTTCTATGATTTATTATGCTGCAAATTGCATAAAGATCTATTCTAGGTTAGGTTAACTGATTTAGAAATCTTTTATTAATTTCAATTCCTTTTATAATTTTTCTTAAAAGAAATAAAATGCTTAATGAAATTAAAATCCTGCTAATGGGAACTTACAAATTATTTTGCCTGTATGTATATCATTCATAATATATATTTTGCCAAATTGCTTTTAAATTTCTTAAATAATAGCATCTCCATTGTCCTAAATATATTAAATATATAATTACTAAATTATTAATTGGTTCAATTATTACTCTATATCCATCACCAAATTTTGATCTTAAGTGTTAAACAGAGCCAATACATGCAAATCTTCCATTAACTTATATTGCAATCTTATTACAAAGACTTTCAGCTTCATCCATAGTGTGAGTAGTCAAAATAACAGAACTTTATCTTAATTTGACTCCTTATTAGATAGCGTTCCATAAAAATCTTCTTGCTATGGGATCAACTCCAGATGATGGCTCATCAAAAAACTACATATTAGTTCCACCCATCAAAGCTAAAGCAACGCATAATTTTCTTTTATTTCCTCCACTTAATTATGAAGCCAATGTATTTTCATAAGCAGTTAATTACATAACTTTCATAAAATATTCTATTGTTAAATTCACTTCTTCCCCTCTTAAACCCTTTAGATAAGCCCATATTTATAAGTGTCTTCTAACATTCACAATATCATATAAACTATCAAATTAAGGACAAATTCCGACATTCTAATAGACATCTCCTAAACCTTTTTTAACTTACTAATTTTCTAACAATATAGTTCCTGTAGATGGTTTCAATTTAGAAGTTATCATATTGAAAGTTGTTGATTTACCAGCTCCATTAGGACCCAATAATCCAAAGATTTATCCTGGTTCTACACCAAAAGATGTGCCTTTAACTGCCTAAAATCCATTTGCATAAGTTTTTGATATTTTTCTAGCAATTACTCTATCTTAACAGTTCTAACTTTCAACTCTCTTTTCTTCTTGAATAACATCATCATCTTAATTTACACTTAAAACCCCTCCAGAATTAGCGCCCAATAGTTCTCTGTTATCTATCATGTATGTAATAAAAAAGTATAAGCTTGCCTATAGAATCATGATGATCATAAAAACAAATGGATAAGCATTTTAAAATGGTAAATCACTAGTGTGACTTTCATCTATATTGGATTAATTCTCAGTATCTGAAACGATTTTGTTATAAACTGTTATGAATCCACTAAATGTTGCTAATGAAGGGCATAAAAGAGATAAAATCCAAAGCACAGCATGAACTTTAAAACTAACGACGTAAATTACAGAGGCAATTAAAAAAAATCCAAATATTTGAAGCAATACTAAAGATCGAACTGCTGATAAAAATGAAGTAAACAACCATGATAATATATAAGAAAGTGGTAAATATGCTAAGTAGCAGCAAAATACTAATCCATAAACATTACCATTATTAATAACTTGAACATCACATGCATTTACCGATATGATAAATACAATCATAACAAGGATACAAATACTGATATCATATAGATAATACCCTAACCAATATGGTAGTGTTCTACATCCCATAACATTTAATGCATATTTCTATTTTTTTTCTCTTTCCTCTACAGGAGCACTTCCAATTTAAGAACTTGCCATAGAAGCACCTAACAGTAGGTAAACATAAATATCTATTAAAGCAACTTCACCGTAAATTTAAGTAGGAATTGTACCTTCATCAAATGTAGGTTCAATTGCATTATAAGTGATTTTAGAAACAACTGGGCCTAATACTGCAAAAAATGATGGCATAAATATGCACATTAGATATCTTTTAGCTGTCATGGTATAATGCTTTTTAATAAAACATGCCCAAAGTTATAAACCAAAATTATATTGTGGTGGTCTACTTAAACATTCAGGAGGAATGATTTTATTGAATTCTTCTGTTATATCAATATTAATTTTAGAATCTTCATTTGAAATTTGCTTGCCTGATGCTTTATTAAGAAAAGATTCTTCATCCATTCCAATATTAATAAAAGCTTCTTCTAATGTATTCATCATTAAATTCACTTATATAGATTAATCTCTTTCTAATTATTCAAATAAAGGTAAGAATTTATCCTTTTATTTAAAAGGAACCTAGAATCCCATACTGTCTTAAGAAGTCTAATTACTTTATTTAGCTGATGGAATGAATTATTGTACAATATTAGCTAATTTTTTACTTTTTTCATTCCAAACTTATGGATTATTTGTTTTATCATATAAACTCAAATGATATCCAATTCCAAAATTCATCTTAATAAAATCAACTGATCCAACAGTAAGTAATTTACCTTTAGCCATAATTGCAAGCCTCTCTGATAATACTTCTGCTTCATCTAAATGATGAGTTGTTAAAACTAAACATCTTCCTTCATTTTTCACTTATGTTAATATATCCCATATTTTTTATCTTGATATTGGATCCATACCTGAAGTAGGTTCATCAAGAAATATAACTTTTGATTTTCCTATCAAGGATATTGCTAAACTTAATTTTCTTCTTGTTCCTCCAGATAATTGTTTTGCTAATTTCATTCGATCATTTAACAAATCACATTTATTAATGATTTAATCAATTTCTAATTATAATTCTTTTTCATCAATTCCTTTTATTTTACCATAATAATATAAATGTTAATCACAATTCAAACTATCATAAAGAGCATCTTTTTAAGGGCAAAATCCCAAATAATTTCTTATTACATCGAAATCAGTATCTGTCCCATAATAAGTAATTGCTCCACTATTTCTTTTTATTAAGCCAGTCAATATTGAAATCAAAGTGGTCTTTCCAGCTCCATTATGTCCTAATAAACAAAGAATTTAAGATTCGTATATTTAAAGTGTAACACCATTTACAGCCATAAGATCGTTAAAACTCTTCTTCACATTTTTTATTGAAATTGCTCTCTAATTAAAAATTAACTTTATAAATACTTTGACTTATTTTTAATTATCAAAAACTTCATGATAAATTGCTGAACTATTATCCTCTTAAACTTCAGATTATCTTGTGCTAATAAAAGGCTTATTCATATTTGTTAACTCATATTAATTTTAAGTATCCTCCTCTTAAATATAATACTTTTTTCCCAAAAAAAACAAAGGATGTTTATTCGTTCCATATTCATTTGGCAGAACTTATTCTAAATATAAATACAAAATTCCGTAGAAAATGATTTCAGCTCCTTGTAAACCAAAGTATAATGAGGGTTCTAAAGCTGGTTTTGCGCCTTTATGTATGGTTCCAAGAATTTGATTATATGGATATATATCAAACAAAAATGTTGGAAAAACAATTCCAAAAAGGATTACTATCCAAGAATGTCTAATATTGATATATTTAAAATACTCTTAGAAATATGGTAGACTAAGTAAAGCTGAACAAACAGAACCAAATATATTTAGTAGCATAGATAAATCAGCTCCATTTTTTGGTTGATCGAATAACGTTGTTAAAAAGTATTGCTAAGCTGTTAAACTCATAGCGTAAAGTATGTAGCTACCAATGATTTAGATTGGACTGAAGTAATAGAATGTGATTATGATATCATCTATGGTTATTTAATCCTCTTGAGGTCCAAAACATCCTGTTGGAATTGCTAGAACTAAAAAGAAGATAGACACAGCCATAATTCTTGCAAAATTGAATAAAAACCAACCTAATTAGTAAGCTGATTGCTTTAATCCCATAATCTAAAGATATTTATGAAAGATGATTACTTTTTAGATCTCCTTTTATCTGTCACTCTTCTCTTATATCATAGATGTCACTATGTACCTTGAGCTAATCAGCAAAGTCATTGGTAAAAATTCTGCTCCGACTTAAAGGAGGGTAGGACTAGAAGTTTCTTCTATTATATGATTTTTTTGTATATTCTTACTTCCAATAAGGAGAATAACAAAAACAAGAAGTGCCACGAAGAACTCTTATCTAAATTATCTCTCTTGATAATAAATAGTGAGGTTTTTGTGAAAAACTACGGTGGTTTGTTGCCAAATTGTTGTCATTCTTTTGATGGAATATTAATTTATTTATCAAAAATTTATTCTATAATTTTTGTTTTTGAAATTAAATTTACAACATTAATTCTGTATTCATTATTCAATATCAATTTAATAATCTATTCTTAACAGTTTGAAAATTCATTTTTTATGTTACATAGATATAAAGAAATAAAAAATTTTCGAACTAAAAAAAATTTATTTTAGAAATATATAAAATGATAAATAATTACCACAATATATTGATTTTAATTAAAATATACATTATAATAAAAATGTTGAATATTTGAGAAATAAAAATAATTTTAGATTTTCATTCATGAGTACTTCTTACTAAGAGATTAGTTTTTATTGCAATAGGATTTTCTATGAAACTAGTACATGTCAATTATTTGACAGGCTGTTATTATGAATTAGCTGATAATGCTCTTGGATGAGGTTTAATAAATTAAGTTTCCTTTTACAATTTGAGTTATGGCATCTATTATTTAGACTTTCCACTAGGACTATTATTATGTTTACCTACATCAATTTAATCTTTTTTAAATTATTAATCAGACTACTTATATGCATAATTTTACCTACTTTTTAATCTATTATACAAACTTTCTGATAATGATTTTATTTTTTATAGGTGATGGCTTAGATTAAATAATTTGTTTTTGCATACAAGGACACAAACTATCAAAAATAGGTTTTAATTAGATATTGCAGAAATGGTAATCTTAATTATTCTATAAAGTTATATATTTTTCTTTTATCAAGTTTGGATATTCTATTTCTACATTTTGGACTCTAATAAATTAAAAAATATAAATATGACCTTTTTAAAGCATAGTTTGTATAATCAAAAACACTCTATTAAATTAGATTATTTCTTAATCGAATTTTATCAAATAGTGTATCATAGTTAGTTTTAAATTCATCATAATTTTGAGATTGTCTCTTTACTGTTTGATAATCACAAATTTAAATATTTTGTTCGTCCAAATCTTCAATTACAGTACAAATATTTGCAAAAATAGAAGTAAAAGGTGTTTTTTCAACTTCTTTAAATTTACTTCTAAGATATAAAGTAGGTGTTTCGTTTGTTGGGGACAAATCGCAAGAACTTTTATAATCATTAATACTAACCTTTATATTTTTTAAATAGTTATTTATTTTCTTTTTATTCTATCAACTTTATTTATCATAATTGATAATGGTTTTTCTACTAATTTGACTTCCTCAATCTTTTATGTTGATGGACGAATTCGTTGATTCTCAAGTTTAATTTTTTAAGGAGAAGATTCTTTCTTAACTTGGTTACTTAATTCTTCAATGAAATCTCTGTATTACTTACGAGAAGTTCCTAAAAGTGATTTAATTAGATCAGTCACTAATTATATATTTCCAGCTCTGACAGCTTGCTTAAACTGTACCTTTAATTAAGCGTCTTAATTAAGATGTTTTTGAAAGCTAGAATGAAGTAAGTAATAATTTTCCAAATATTAGTACAAATTACATGTGGGTGCATAGGGAATTTCTAAAAATTAATTGCTAATGGCTTTCATCATTTCATTTGTTTTGATGTAGATATGACTAATTAAGAAATTAAATCTTTACCACATTTGTTCTTCATTGTATTGTTTTGTGTTTCTAATGACTCCAATTATCCAATTTTCTTTTTCTGCTCTTATCTTCTCTTCTTCTTTTAACTTTCTTACCATAGAGTATACAGTCAATCTTTCTTACTGTTAATTACCTCTAATCTAATTTATAGTTTCTTAAATCTCATTTATTTTTGCTTTTCTTTACTATATAGCTCCTAATAATTCATCCATTAAAGAGTAAAATAATTTTTTATTATTAGATAGATGGCTTAAAAATTTAAAGAGAGATTACTTTAAGGTATTACATTAAATATGAGACCTTTAGGTACTGGAATGTCAAACAAGAAATTTGAATCTGATTATGCGATGAAATTGATGTAGAAGATGGGTTGGAATCAAGGTTAAGGACTTGGCAAGAACAAAGATGGTTAAACAGATTGTGTATAAATAGAAAGAAGGGCAGACTAATTAGCTGTATTTTAATTAGTTTTTATTCTTTAGCTTGGAGCTTAACAGTACAGTTTGGGATAGAGTTGGAATGATTTGTGGTGGGAATAAAGTTACTCAAGCAGTCTTAAGAATCTTAAACCTATTTCCACAAAAAATGTAATTGTTAATTATATTTGATTCAGCTTCCATAAGCAAACTCATCAGATGAAGAAGACAAATTCTCAGATTACGAAAAACATAAAATAAATCGTTCTTAAAAATCAAAAACATATGCTTAATCTGCTAAAGTTCTAATTGATTAAGATAGTGATTCAGAAAACGATACCTTTATTGCAATACAAAAGAAAAAAATAAAAAAGACAAAATGATCATAAAGTAAATTACGATTTCAGAAATCTATAACTAATATACTCTTTTAACAAATCTACTTTTAAATTTCTAATCTTACCCATCTATCAGCACTAAATTATATAACTGGTTGGTTAGAAATATAACAAGCACCATAACTTTGCTTATTTATCATAATTATTTTTATTTCCATAAAACATTTATCCTTTCCACAAGATATATCAACTACCTATAATTCTACATATTTACCAAACTTATTAACAAAAACCATGTCTTTTTATTTTTAAACCAATATTCTTCATAAATTAATCCACAATAAAATGTTTAGCTCGCTAATTTATTATAACATCTCTGTGTCTCTAAACTTTATCATTATATTACATCACTTAATTATAACAATTTTTTGGTTTCTAAACTTTATCTACTTTAATATTTATTATTAAATTTATTATAATACACTTATTATTTATGGAATGGTTATACAAATATTTTAAAGTTTAAATAAAATGAATTTAAAAGATAATATTATTTCGATTAATAATAAAATCATAAGGATCCTTATTATTATGTTTATTCAATTCTATATATAACACATAATCCCTTTTCTTATCCAATTGCAACATGATACACCTTATCAAATTCTCTAACTGCAAAACTTGTGGCTTTTTATTCTAACATTTATTCTGAAGTATCCTATTCATAATTGTATAAACTGACTTTTTACTATTATTACTATTAAAATAAAGAATTAAAAATACATAGGTACTTGAAACCAAAACGATTGGCCATTTTTTAAGTACACGCATACAATTGATTTCTCCAAATATTTGCTCATGTGATATTTAATATTCCCCATTCGTTTTTCTTTCATATATCTTAATTTTATCCTACAGTCCAACAACCAATTTATTTTCATGAGTTTGAATATAAATAACTTTTGATTCTGAGATTGGAATCATTTTCCTAACCATAGTATTTGGATCCCAAATAAATAGAAATTTATTACCACCTACATATACATTTTTAGAATCCACATGAAGTGATGTTCCAAAATCATGAATCTCATATCTCTTTAATTCTCTTAAAGTTTTTGCATTAAATATTTTTATGATTTTTTCCTCTCCTAATGTTACAAGATTTTTTTCTTATTAATTAATTTAATTAATTTGAGCAATTTAACTTATCTTTAATAACAAATTGCCACTTTTATCAATAAGCTTCGTCTACCCAAATGCAAATTGATAATCTAAATAACTTTCTCTTACATATGTTTCTAATTTGCCTCTTTTAGTTGCCAAATATAAAGTACCATTACAATCATCTGTCTCTAAATAAGCAGCATCGGTTATATCTGCTTCTAAAGGGAGATTAAATACCTTTTAACAATTTGTAATATCGAATCCAAAAAACTAATTCCCACCACATCCTGCTACTATTGTTTTACTTAAAATTAATAATTTAGTTATTTCCCTACCATTTTATACAAATTACAAAGTTTTATCTTGAGTAACGTTTAATATTGTTTCTATCTCTCCCTAATTTTCATCTTAAGTTGGATCTACTAATAAAATATTCTAATACCTTTTGTTGGAGATTGCATTTATGGAGTAGGTGGAAGCTATTTAGGAGGAACAGCACTATTAGTTTGGGATTGTTTTTAACAGACAGTAGACTATTATAAGGGTGTTTACTTAGTTTTATTATCTTATAATTATTTATTGTTATTTATATTATTTTATTTATTCTCTGAATTTGATTATTTTTTTATTGGAATAATTTCTAATAAGTCAACAATAGTTATTTTTTAATCTTTTGCTTTTTAATAATTATTTTAATGATTATTATTATTATTATTGTTATTATTATTATTATTATTGTTATTATTATTGTTATTATTGTTATTATTATTAATATTGTTATTATTGTTATTAATATTGTTATTATTGTTATTATTGTTATTATTGTTATTATTATTATTATTATTATTAATATTATTATTATTAATTTATTTTTTTAATTATTATTAGAATTTTCATTAGTTTTACTTCCCTATTCAATTAATTCATCATCAATAGCTATGATTGATTTTTCTTATATTTCATTTGAGGGTGTTTAAATTTATTAATTTGTTTATTTTAATTTAATGTCAAGCTATTCTTATTCAATAGTTTTTGATGATGGCGCAATTAAAAAATAATTTTATAAGTTTCTTTTTAATTCTTCAATCTAATTTGAAAATTAATCAATTTAATTTTTGATATTGTTTTAAAATTACTATTAATATAGCTTTCCATTAGCTAATCTTTCTTATATTTATCCAATTTGATGACTTTATATCTTTTTGATTGAAAACGAAAATCTTTCAGAATTTGATTTAAAGCTTTCTATTTCTGTTAATAGTTAAGAGAAATTCTCTTAGTTCAAAGTTTATTCAAATTCTTTTAATTTTTGCATCTAAATTGTTTTGGCGGACTCTTATTAAGAAAATTAACCAATCATTTTTTTAGTACTATGATAATCTTATAATTATACTCTATGATTGTTAATTTTGATTTCTCAAACATTTCGTTCAATGAATTTTATGCTTACTCCATTGTTGCCTTTATTTAATCAAAAATAGCTACTAGACTAATTGTATAACTTATTAATACTCTTCAATTTTAGGTCCTGAATCTATATTCTGAGAAATCAACTAAGATCTAAAGTCTTTTAAAAATTTCTTAACAGGTTGCTTAATACACTATTAATGTTCATCTAAACAATAAACACACAAAAGTTAATGTTTACTGCACTTTTCATCAATACAGACCATATTTAGAAATTCTTCTTCATGTTCTACAACATTGCACGATTGATAATAAGAATTTTGCATTTTAAAAATTAGTAAATAATTAGTAATATAAAATTTGGTTAAATATATATTTATATATTTATATAAAAGTATATAAATGCAGTCTATTTTCAATAACCTTTTAAAAATGTAATTCCTTATTCATTTGTTTTTTTATTAGCTAAAACTGAATCAGTTCTAGTAGTCTTGTTTAATGGGCTTTTTACATTAAAATCAATTGGACAAGTAGATTTTATTGTTCCTTTCGAAGATTTCCACTCATAATCTTTCAATGATAATTCATTATTATTTAAAAATGTCTTAATATTTTAATTTTCTTTGATAGCCTTAGTTGTAATAGTTTCTGGTTTCTAAGAAATTTGTTTATGATTGTAAAAATATTATGGTGGATTAATTTCTTTTGCATCGATTCTTGGCTGAGATGCTACTTTGTAAAGATTGTTTATTCTATTTAAATTATCCATTAATGATAACTTTGGTTATTCTTCTAGTTCTTTGGTTTTTCTATAAAAATTAGCTAATCAATTACTTTTAGTTTTATTATATTTTATAATCCTTTAAAGGTTTCAGATCAGTAATATTTGGATGATTCTTATGATATTATTATACAAATCCTATTCTCTATTAAAAACTTGATTCTTATTGTTATTTTTGCATAAGCGAACGTTAAATAAATAAAATTATATTCGAGTTTTTTGTGAAATTCCCTCTAATTCCAATTATAATGGCTAGTCTTATTCTTTAGTTTGAGATTCATAAAAAGTGGTTTTCTTTTGTAATTTTTTGCCTTATATCTAGATGAAACCAAAGAACTTTTGTATAATTTCATAAATCTAAACTATGAATCCTCTTATTCTAACTTTATAATCTCTTAAGATTATCTAATATTAGGTTCAATATTTTCTTATAATATTTTTATTAAGTAATTCCTTTATCATATATTAATTATTTTGGACTGATATTAAACGTAAATTAATAGACATATTTTAAATAAATTTTTATTAGTTTTTTTTCATAAGTTTATTCGATAAATTGAAAACTAATTGTATTAAAAACATTAGCTAAAAAAATACAGATTATATTGTTTATATTTTTTATTAATTATAGACGTTGATATGTTTTTTAATTAAATTCATATAATTTCCTAAATATAATATTTGATATAATTGAGTAGAATCAGATATAAATTAAATATTTTATATGTTGTAATATAAGAATTAAATAAAGATTTCATTATGAAAATATCTACAAAATTTATTTAATTTGAAAATCTCGAATACTATTTTAATCAAAAAATTTGATCTATGTTTGATTATATCTGTTTGACAAAATTTGACAATTTATGTGTTAAGCGAAGAATTTAAAATATTCTTAAACTCTAATTTTATTATATTTTAAAATAATTTAATTGAATATTTTATTATATTCTAAATTTTTATTAAAAAATAGTTAAAGATTAAAATTTTGATTCATCAAAATTTACTCGTAAACTTAATTGCTAAACTTAATTTTATAAATATTAAATATTAAATTAAGAAAAATATCTCCAAATCAAATTTCAAAAAAAGAAATGTTTAATGTTTGAAATAATATGGATGTAAAATAGAAAATAATTTCAAATAGATTATTCTATGATTTAAAAATGTATTTAATCCTGTTTTACTGAATAGCTAATATTTAATATCCTAAGCCAAAAATATTTAGAGATAATTTATATTCTTATTAAGAAATAATTATAGAAGTCTTTTCAGATTAATATTTAAAACTTATTTCATCGTTCTTCTATATAAATGAAAATTTTTTTAAATTTATTACTGATTTAATAAGGTTTGATAGAATGGGTATTAAATTTAAACAAAAAAGGCTTGGAAAAGGTTAATAAATAAAGAAAAAAATAAATATTTGGGCATAAATTAAATGTTGATTATTAGTTCAAATATATATTCAATTATATTATATAAAAATAATAATAGATTCTAATTTGATTAGGATTGTTTGATAATTATTTTAGAGTAATTAATAATTCTTCTTTTATTATATAGATATATATATATTTATAATTGTTAGATTTATAAAAATCATCACAATTTTATTAAACATCCATTTTTGATCATCACTAAGGAAAATTCAGAAGCTGTACTCAAAAATTCACAAAAAGAATATTCTTGAGTAAGAATCTTTTTTTATTTTTCTTAGAGGATCTCAATTTTGGATAGAATCATATCAATTTCGTAATTGTTCCAACGAGGACTGATTTCGAAATCAGTCTTATTGAGTCTTTTAGTTTTGTGACCTAATAGATAGAATTATAAAATACCATAATATTTTTAAAGTTATTTGAATTTGTGTTTAAGTGCAAATTCAGTTCTTCTCTTGTATTTGGTGATGATAGACAATTTTAAAGATATGTCAGCCCACCTTCGTCCATTCTGAAGTAGCAATTAGAGAAAGTGTAACTCTTCAGATTTAGACCATGGTTCTCTAAATTTGATATAATTAGTATTATTACCTATTAATTTCTGGATCAAGCTTGTTATTCCATCTTTCACGACATTGTTTAGCATTTCTAAGAATTTCAGATTTACAGATTAGATTGTATTAATTGGCAATAGAGCTCCATTTTTTCTTACAGCGACTTTTGTTATCCCTTAATATATAGATAAAAAATAAATACAGAATGATTTACAACAAAGTTTTATCTTCAAAAGAGGACCAGGGTTGTCTAGGAAGCTGTGCTTTATAGAAAGATTAGAATTTAAAGCACAATTCTGACAAACTCCTGTACTTTGGCATCAATTTTTGGACCTTCTCCCAGTCAAAGCGATTCTTTAAATAATTTACCAAATAATTTACCTTGATGCACCTCGGATTAAGACTCAAGACAACAAGTTATAAGAAAATCTCTTCATGGTGATTCCAGGCTTCTTAGCATTCAATTTTTGATGAATCATAAAGTTTGATAAAGTCATCAAAATTTGGTAAAGTTTTGAAAAGTAATTTAAGCTTTGAAGATAGATACTCTGGTTCGATGGTTTGAAGATTCTAGTAAATTAAAGCCCAATCGTTAAGATCAGTAAATGAGCTTTGTGAAGAATTCATTTGTTTGATAAGATTAATAATGTATTATCTGCATTCACATTTTACGATTTAAAAACATGAATTTTAATACAATAAACAGATACAATCAATAATTAATTAGATAATATCAAAAGAAAATTAAGAACTTGTATCGGTAATTCAAATTCAAGTCTTACTAACTATTCCTCTATATATAATATTTATTAGCCGTTTCTAACTGTTAGACTTAGTTTCATAAATAATACATGTTTATTTTATTGTTATTATCTTTCAGTACTATTTATAACTTGAGTGCATATTATAGTATACTTATTATCCATAAATGATTAGTTGGGATAGTCTAAACAATCTTATATTAATTAGAAAATTAAGATGAGGTTAATAAATCTTAGAATCTCCATTTTTTTAAATTAAGGAGTGTCAGTTTTACAAATAATTTTTTTGGTTTTATTTTCACATTCAAAACAAACATTATAACAAAATATCATCTTATAATATAATCATCTTATAATCTATTCATCTTATAATCTAATCATACACACATTAATTTCTTTTTGATAAATATAAATATTCACAATAATACATAATGAGTTTAGTGTTTTAAGCTATGTAAATTTTTAACTTGATTCTCTAATAAATCAATGCTAATATATTAATTATATATATTCTCAATTCTTAAATAAATTAGAGTGATTTTACATTATATTATTAATTTGTTTTAAAAATTCTAATCGAATAGATTTCAATATTTAATTTTAATGTTTTTCTAAAATATAAACAAAAAATGTAAAATTCATATATGTTCATATCTTGATTAATAGAATAATATGAATAGTGAAATTTTCATAAAGTTTATAGACTATAGATTAACAATTGAGGTAAGAATTCCTCTTTGTATATGAAATTTATTATACCTAAGGAAAATATTTCAGCATTTATAATTTTTATGTTTAAGAATTGCGATGATCTCAATAATTTTGATAATTCAATTAAAAATAACAAAATTCATATTTAAGAAATCAATTTACCCTTTAGCCATTATCCATTAAATTTTTTTCCATTTTTTTTGGTTAATTATCCCATTCCATTTTTACAATCGAATTCAAAATTACCCACATATACCGAACCATCTCTATAATACTCTACACCAGGTCCACATTTTTATCCTTTCTTAAATTGTCCAACATATTTAACAAATTATGAATTTAATTGATTATTATAGTATATTCCATTTCCATGTACTTCATCATTAAACCATTATCCTTCATAAATTAAAATTCCTTAAGCGCTATATAATTTACCATATCCTTCTCTTATTTATCCATTATATTAACCTACATATTATTCTTCATCTTTAAAATCCTTTATAATAATTTTATCTGAACTATTAGAGTAACTTTTACTCATTTCTTTAATTGGCCTTATTAATTTAGATGATTTAATTAGTTTATCATCTTCAAATTATGATACTTTTTTAATAGGAGAATCCTCAACTGTGGAATTCTTTTAATGAGTAGTAAATGGGGCATATGTAGTAATAATCTAAAAGAGATATTACATTATTATATTACTGTCCGATAAGGTCCAATAGATTTCCCTGAATTTAATGAAAAAAAGTAATACTTGCAGAAGCAGTTGATGGTTTTTATGGACTTGATGTATTGTTTGATTGCATTTTTATTATATATTTATATTTTTGTGTTTTAAGTCTCAGAAAATCAATTTCTTAGGGGATTGATAATCTTATGGATCAACATAATAGTCTTCTCCCATTTTCTATGTCTGTGAAGTTACTCCTCCTCTATAAATTAGGAATGAGAGAATTAATGTTGGAATAGCAACATGTACTGAATGTCTAAACCATTGTCTATTGTAAAGCCAAGCGTCACTCTAACAAGATTTATGCGATCATTATTACCAACACATAACGAGGAATTGGGTACTTCTAAAAACCTCCCATTATATAATATAAAAATTAATAATAATTATTTTTGTGATATTAATAAGTATTTAAAATAAGAATACAGTTAGATAGGAAATTTACAAAGAATGAAGTAAAATTTATAAATAGCGAACAATATTGCTTATTTTTATTAAAATAGATAAAGATATTAGTAGGATGATAAAAATAAATAAAAAGTAGGAAAAAATAAAAGTGAATTAATTATTTATAAATATTATCAATCAATATATAATGTTTAGAAAATAAAAGATTGAAAATTAAAAATTTTTAATTGGTATATTTTCCACTCTTACTAGAGAAATATTATGGATGTAAATTTAACTATCCAATAAATATTAAATACAATTTGCTTAATTTAATATAAATAATCTTTTTATACCGAATGACTACAAGTTTTGGGCCCAAATTAATGTTTATGATGCCTCCTCGAAAGATTCCATCATTTGAGGACTTAATTTAAGGGGATTACGATCTTGATTAGAAAATTTGTAGTACTCCTAAAGTTGAGCGTAAGGTAAGTTTTGCTGCTTCAACTATCGTCTTTCTCAGATACTCAGAAGAAGAAATAATACAATTTAGACAAAGATTGAAATCATAATTACAATGTAGTATAGAGCTGATTGAGTCTTCATATTTAAATCCTTAATTATGTAGTCCAAGTAAATAAAGCAGAAGGAAGTCCTGCTTTAAAGAATACGAAGAATAATTCTATTGATAACTAAATTTTATGTACTCAACAGCTATATATGTACTTCAGTAGATATTACATTTTATTTCAAAAATTTTATTCATTAATTAAAAATGTCAATCAATGAAGTTGAATGAGAGAAAGAACAAACAATTCATAACATATTGTATTGGTGATATGATACATAACTATCAATAAATAATCTTCTGTTCCATCAGATTAAATTAGGATTAAATCATACACAATTTTTACATAACTCTTTTCATAAACAATCTCTCCCTACAATCCAACCATCTGTATATTAATACTATATTATTATAATTATTCATTTCTTCTTATTTCCTCCTTGTTTTATCCAATTTTCTAAAGTATTATTTAATTTTTCCATTAAACGCTGAAATCTCAATTCAATATATGGTTCAATTTCATCATTCCACTTGAAGATTTCTTTTATTGGTTAGATATCGTGATTTTAAGGATTAATTTTAAATTGTGAAAGCAGAACAACATTTTTTATAAACTGACAAACGTAATAAATTTTTCAAATTTTCTCCAAAACGTTTTGACCATGATTATAATATACCATACCAAAGTTCTCTCTATCTTTAAATTTTGTTTATTTTAATTTCCTTTCCACTTCATCAAGTAATTATTTATTGTTCAGTTCTTAATTACTTCAAAGTTATAACCATTAATGCAAATAAATTGTTGAATTTAAATTACATTATTAAATCTTAAGTTTTAATTTAGACATAGTAATTGCCATAATGTCCTTTTATACTTATTAATCTAACAAACTTATTATCAAAATTAATTGACATTTGTTTCTTCTGTTTCTATTAATAATATGTCTTTTACCCATAATTCTAAAAATTCAAATTAATAATTTTCTTATGTAGGATTATATGATGTAGATACATAGTTATAAATAATCTTATATTTATTATCACCAATATTTTTTTATTAGTGAGATTATCAATAATAGAATTCCTATCTAAATTAATTAATTCTTCCTTTTATTTTTTTTTCTTCCATTATTTTCATATTCATTAAATTTCTTATCTAATTATCTTCCTCTGTTGAATTATTCTAATCATCTTCTTAATCTTACACTTCTTCTTCTGTAATTAATAATTTCACCTAAACCTTCTCCATATTTAAATCGAATTTCTACAAAATTTCTATCCCACTTCATAATCGTGTTCCTCAACTCTTTATTTTAAATCCTATTTTTCTCTTTAATTTAAATATTTTAGGAACTTTATTTTACTATTTTATTTAATCATATTTCTTTAAACGCTTCTTATTCAAAAGTTATCATTTTCTTACCGTCATACTTTTAAAACTAAAGGTTTCTTCTTCTCTTTTTATGTTAAATATTCATCTTCATGTTTGATGATGGATCTATAATATTATTATTCTCAAGATTGAATTTCGCTGATTCTTTAATTTTAATCTATACTCTGTTGTATTTATTTTTTCATTTTTTGGCATGTTCATGTTAACAGTCACATCTATTATTTACATTATAAAGAAGCAATTCATTAGATTTTGGAACATTAGCAAATGGTTGTTATCTATATGATTCTTTAAATATTTATTATTGTTTATTTTTAGGATTTTCTTAAACTTATAATTTTGGAGTTTATTCAAATGAACCTTAATAGGGATATACTTGAGTTCTTTATGATTATGTTATATTGTATTTCTATTTATATTTTCATTTCCATATTCTATTCACGTACTTAATTTAGATTAGAGATCTCGAATCCGAAAATTGTATGAAATGGAAATTCATCATCTCTAGTAAAATTATTTTGATCAAACTTTCATTATTGATTTTATTAATTTATATTATGTATATATTAACTTCATCAAGAAGCATAATAATCCTTATCTGGTCTTTCTTCCTACTCTGTTCTTCTTAAGTATGCCAATTCATAAGAGAAATATGAAAACCATGAAATACCCATCGCCAACCAAAAAATACCATCTTTTCTATCACACTTTAATATTATTTGTACTTATAATTCACTGTCCAAGGTCTGTAATCTTTTGGATAACTGAATTATTCATTATAAGCATTTGGTGCTTATTGTCCAGGATTGAAATTTCTGATTGTTAATTATATTAAAATTACCTTGGTGGTCTGGATTAGTTGATGCTTTTAGTATGACTTAATCCAATTTACTCAAGTTTAGAGATATTACTTTATCCATAACGATAAGCTGCTCTTTGTATAAAATTCATTTTTTAATATTAATATATGTATATATTAATAATTTATGGTAAAATTCAACACAATCTGTAGGTCTGGATAAGAAAGATCAACAAATGCTGATATTACAAAAGTATATAGGAATCCTAATCCAAAAGTACATCCTTTAGCACATGCAAGAGAATATTAACGTGCTTTGGTGGCAACAAAAGTAGAGAAAATTTATGCTCAACCATTCTTAGGTGCATTGAATGGTCATTCAGATGGTGTAAGTTGTATTGAAGCATGCAGATTCAATTTATCAAAATTAGTAAGTGGAAGTTATGATGGAGAAATTAGAATATGGGATATTCCAAGTAGAAAAACATTAGTTTAATTAAGTAAAAAAAAAATAGTGATTTATTAAATTAGATGCACATTAGCAAATGGTGAAAGGAGTTTCATTTAGTCGAGATGGAATGCGTATAGTTTCATCAGGTGAGGACAAGACAATAAACCTATATGATTTTCCTTAATTATTGGAGTAATCAAATAATACATTTCAAGAACCATTAATGCGTTATTTAAGTAAAGGAACATTGGGGAACGTTGATCATAATTATTAGTTATCATAATTTGCAACAGCAGGATAAGTAGTATAAATTTGGGATTATGAAAGACCCAAGGCAATAATGAGATTCTAATGGGGAGTAGATTCTGTGAGTTGTTTAAGGTACTCTCCTGCTGATACTAATTTGATTTGTGGTACATCTATGGATAGATGTGTAATATTGTATGATGTTAGAGCTGAATCAGCTATACACAAAGTAGCCATGTTAAATAAATCATAATGTTTGGCATGGAATCCAATTGAACCATTAAATATTGTAATTGGAAACGATGATTCGAATTGTTATACATATGATATTAGGAAAATGGAATAACCTACAATGATTCATAAAGATCATATTTCAGCAGTAATGTCTGTGGCATTCAGTTCAAGTGGTAGAGAATTTGTTTCTGGTTCTTTTGATAGAACTATTAGAATATTTCCATTCAATAAAGGATATTCAAGAGAGGTCTATCATGGACAGAGGATGTAATAGGTGAATTCTGTTTCATTTTCTGCTGATGCTTAATTTGTGTATAGTGGATCAAATGATATGAATATTAGAATATGGAAAGTCAATGCTAGTCAGAAGGTTGGAGGTATTAATTAAAGAGAAGCAAATGCAACTAATTATAGATAAGCTTTGAAAGAGAAATTTAAATATAACCCAGAAATCAAAAGAATTGCTAAACATAGACATTTACCTAAATATCTAATGAACAAAAAGAAATAAAGATAAGAAATGAAAGAATCAAAGAATAGAAAACAAAGAAATGCAGAACTCAACAATCCAGGATAATATGAGGCTCCAAAACCAGAAAAGCAATAAAGAATTGAACAATTTATTTAATGATTTGCAAATGTGTTTTAACATAATTTAAAAATTTAATAAGTTGTTAATTAATTTAAATATGAAGAGAAAACTATATAAATTATCATTGTTTAAAGAGATAGATGAATTCAATTAAAAAGACGATGATGGAAATTAAAGTGATGATTCTTCTATATCTGATGAATTTCTAAATTCTACTCTTGAAGCTTATTGTATTCATTCATTTCAATTTCAAGAATCATAGATCTTTATTACCAGCAATTAAACTTTTAGTTCCATTCACTCAGAACAATTATAGTTCATTTAAGGAGTATTTGATAAGTCTGAAGAAAGTGAATAATCATTTGACTTCAACATTAAAAATGTATTAAACAAACCTAAAATTTCAGATTGACAGTGATAATAGAACCACTCTGATGATGAGAAACATTCCTTAAACTTATACAAAGGAAATGATTATGAATGAAATAGATCCAAAATTCAAAAACAAATTTGATTATTTCAACTTCCCTTTTGATGGAATTACTAATCCTGGCTATGCTTTCATCAACTTGAAATCAAAGACCTATTTAAGAGATTTTTATAGTTACTTTAATGGAAGAAAATGGAAAAATACTCCTTCAAATAAAGTACTTAATTTCAACTTATAAAGCCTTGTTATTTAAAATATGCCAAAATTTAGCATAAGAAATGCAAATAAATTAATCCCTAGATCTATTTACAACAAAGTAGCGTTATAAAACTAGTCTAGAGTTAAAAGTTACAATGTAATTTGTGAATTAGATTATTACTTTTTTTTCTCTATATATTCCAAATTTGTTAATATATTATTCATAATCAAATATTTTTGATTATCAAATAGCTCTCTTCTCTTAATTTATTTCCTTATATAATTTCCTTCAATCTCAGCAGCATCTTATAATCTATATTCTTCATATTGCTTTAATAATCAAAAAAAACCATGTCTTTGACCTTATTAAATTAATTTTACTAAGTATTTTTTCATTTATTCAATCTGCTTATTGATATTTCAATTCAAAATTTATTGATTTTCTATTTATTCAACATTCAACTTTCCTTTTAATAATATCAAACTGACAAAATATTAAATAATCTTTTTAACTTAATTTGAGTTTGATTTTCAAGTAATCATAATTAAATTGATTTAAATAAAAAAAATTCAATTATTTATAAATTTATCCTATTCTATCTCCCATAATAAAATTTATGAAATTTTTGATGTATCTAACTTTTATTTAAATAAATTAGATCCTTCTTTAAATTTTCAATCTCAATGTAATTAAAGCTATTGTTGAATTTATTTAAGTTTGAGCTTTTATTTTTGAATAACAATTCACTTAATGTAAATTTCTTTGACTCCAACTTTTTGATTTATTTTTATTTTATTCAATCTCTGCTAATTTATTAAGTGCAATTTTCAAATAATTAGATTTTACCTACAATTATTATTATTTATTAAAATTAACTATAATTTAGCGAACTTTTATTATTTTTAATTACAAGGAATAATTGTTGAAAAGTATTTCAATGATCTATTGCAGAAGACTCATTAATTTTGAAAGTAGACATCTACATCTTTTTATTCATACTTTAACATAAAATTAATAATACATTCTTAATATTAAGATTCAGAATTAAAATGTAAAAGTGTTAACAATTTTATTAAATTTTGTATAAAAGTATGAATATTTTGAATTTTATTTAAGAGAATTCTTTAATCAAAATGAATATAGATTTAATTAGATAGACAATACTAGAAGTAGTAATAAAATTGATAAAAGCATATATATATATATAAATATTAATATATAAATTATCAATAATAGAATGACTTCAATAATTCGTAAATTCTAGAATGAAACCCTAATAAAAAATCATGTTTTTTCATTTGTAGGTTTTATGGCAGGATTGAAATTGTGTGATTATTTACTTTTCGATGATGTATATTGAAAAAGCATAATAGAAATAATTTTAAGAATTGAAGGAGGATATGGAAGATGAATTTTGGGCTCATAATGGAGAGCCTACTGAGATCAAGCCTTACATAGTTGAATCAGTGAAAGGTGGTTAGAGGAAATCTTGGATATATATTATGTATGAGAAGGATCAATTAATTAAAAAGAAAGATGAGTTTGATTGAAGAGAATTGTGATATAAAATATTAAATATTTAGATATAATTATTTATATCAATCAGATTCATCATCACTAAAAGGATAATCAATATGATAAACGTGATTTGAATTTTTATCCTTAACTACTTATATATGTTCGTTGGTTTGAAGAGATGTAACATCAATTGACTTGAATTTCTTGAGTTCTTCTGATATTGTAGAAACAGGTGAATGCTTCAATGAATTTCTCTTCCAAATTTCTCCAGCTCCAAAAAGGAAACAAAGTTATTTAATTTTTTTAGCACCTCTTTATGTTTCTTAAGGTTTCCAATTTAGAAATCTAGCCATGTTTTTTTGTAATATATCCCTTGGCAAATCTGATTTATTTTGCATATTTTTGACCCAAGGATGATCTAAAGCTTATTATGGAGTGAGCCTTTTATATGGATCAAATTATAATAAGTTGCTTATCAAATCTTTAGCCTAATAGGAGATCTGATCCCAAACAGGACCAACCATCTCATATTTGCATTATTGAATCTTATCAATCAAATCATTTAAATAATCAGAATTGAATGGCAATTCTCCACTAAGCATCACATACAATATTACACCTGCACTCCATAAATCAACTTATTCACTAAATAAACGAGTATTATTACTTGTATAATCCTCCAGAGAAAATTTCTGGGGCTGAAAAAGCCACAGTTCCTGTGTATGTCCACATTTCAATTTTACCATGTTCATTCAGATTACCAAACTCTTTGTATCCATCTGTAAACTTGGACACCTGGTAGTTTTATTAGTAAATTTACATTAAAATCAGTAATCTTTATTGATCTACCATCCTCTGCACATAAAATATTATTTGGTTTCAAATCTCTATGACAACAATAATTTTCATGCATATAATCTATTGATTCTAATATTTATATAAATAGAATTCTAGCAGTACACTCTAATCTTATTTATTTAAATACCACTATAATTCTTTTATTTCTAAATCACTTCAAACATCTCACATCCCTTGACTTTCTCCATCACCACTTAGACAACTCCAGTTGATTAAAATCCTTCATTCCATTAAATGTATAATTCTTCCATTTTTACTATATGAGGATGACTCAACTTTTTTAGATTTTTGAATTCTAAAATCATCTAACTCATATATAAACAATTATCTACATTCTTGACTATCTCCTCTGAATCTGTTTTTACTGTCTTACATGCCAGCTCCTGTCCATCTGCTTTCCTAGTTATACTTTTGACTAATCCTATGCATCCCTCTCCCAATACATCTCCTTCCTCATATTTCTCTTTAAATTCACTCAGATCAAATTTTATATATTTATAATCATCTCCATCCAACTCTATACTTATTCGACTTAAAAATTATTATATTTCTTATTCTTTATTATTTCCATTTACATTCTTATTTATCAATTGTATCATCTAACCTAATCAATTTTATACTTTACTCTTACCCTTGAACTTGTTCTTAAACTGCTATAATGTATTTGATTATCCACTATCACATATCGGAGCTCGAGAAAAAGAAAATTTGCTCTTTCTTCTCTAATTTTATATATCCATATTTTATTTAATAATTTTTATCAATTTTCTCTTTCGTCAATTCTAATAATTATCTTCTTACTATTATCATGATCAATTTTAATTATGTATTAATTGTGATTAACATTTATATTCCAAATTTTATCACTAATAATAAATCTTTTGATTATATTAAATTCATATACTTTATTATTTTATTATTTCCTTAAACAATACTTATAAAATCAATAACTTCATATTGTACTACCATTATTATAAATCACCAAATGAATTTCTCTTTAAACCGAATCAGCCTACATCATTTACGTTTTATATTAATCAACATTTTTATTATAGTCTATAAATAATAATAAATTTTCCAAATTGATGGGAAGCGTTGGGTGCTGCTAAAATTCTACTCGTGTTGATACACTAAAATTTGATGATGTAGATTCCTCAAGTTAAGCATCAAATAAATAAATAAAAGACGATTAGTTTTCTCGAAGAGTCAGTTCTCCTGGTTAAGAAGCCCTTGCTCTATAAATTCATTATAGACAACCTTAGATATATAAAAATCATGCTTGTATATCTACTGCGATATAATCTTACTCCTTTAAAACATTATCTTCAGAACATAATTTCTCTAACTTTGTTACATTCTAGCCTTTATAATCCTCTAAAGACCAACAATCAAGTAAAAATTATACTAATAAATCAAATTAAATTGAAGAATTCAATGATATTCAACTTTAATTAAGTAGTGAATTTTAAAGCAGTGACTATATTAAACTACCGTCACATTTTAAGAAAATCATTTGACACTTTATTGTTTATTATAAATTAGTCAAATTAAATAAGCAAAATCAATTAATTTTTACTTAAATTACATATATATTCATAGCTATCGAGGTAATTATGCAAAAAAACTACATTTTTTTTAATATTTTTAAAAAACAAAATAAAATCTCTAATCAAATAATATTAATCAGTTCTTAATTAATTATTCTAAATTATAAAATATTAATCAAAATTTTATTTTACTCAAAAATTCCTTCTCAATCATCTTTGATATTTATCTTTGAATTACTTGCACTTATTTTTCATTTCTTTCCAATAATTTATCTGAAAATATAATCTCGTTATTGTATGTAACTATCAATTAATTTTCAATCTAATCTTCAATTGTGAGTATTTGAGTAGATTTCAAATTTCCTAATCCTAAACTTGAATCAAATTGTTTCTATGATACTATGTTGTAATAATTTATTTGAAATCTATTAAGACTATGTTATAAAGTAGAATAAATTCTAAATTAAAGATTAAATTACCTCTTATATGCTGATTGATCAGAAAAAACAAATATTTTTATCTAACCTTCTAGATTCTCCATTTCCATAAAATATTGATTATATGGATCAAAGTAAATAGTAGGAAATGATTTTTCAGATATTTTATTTGCTTTTAATTGAGCTTAAAGAACTATTTCATCTTCTTTCAACTTAAACTCAAGATTCAGTTTTTGATATTCATACCAATTAAAAATGGCTATTGGTGCACAAATTAAAGGAGTAAAAACTAAAAGTGGTTTAAGTTTTATCTTTATTGGACCTATTCTCATTATAAAATTCTAACCAACGATTATTTTATTAAAAAAATAATGTCCCAACAGACATAATAGTGTTCAAATTGCAGAACCTTCATAGTGGATCACGTATTTGCATTACACGAAATTTATTGAATTCAAAATAACATAGAATGCAAGATGTGGATTATTTTATGAGAAAAATAATCCTTAATTACATAAAAAAGAATTTCATAAAGGTAAAACGTGTGAATTTTGTAAAGAAATATTTAAAGGAACTTTATTAGATATACTTAAATACTTCAAAACATAACAGTGTCCTAATTTATTAGTTTAATGTATACTTTGTGGTTGAGATTAAACTTAAGATTAAATATTGTTAAATAAAATTGTTATTAGATTTTTCGAATAATAAGGAAAGATGAAATTATTATATTATACCTGGTTGAAAAGTTTGAGTGCTTTTGTAACAATGGAATTGTTAAGCACGCAGCTACATGTGTTCCACCGAAACCAAAAGAAGTAGTATAGGAAATATAAACAATTTAAAAATTTGTATGAAAACTGATAATTTTAAGAACCTTAATACAATATTTAACCTTCCAAACCTGATTATAAAAATTTGAAATATAACTATAAAATATCAAGCTGGAGTAGAGGTTAGCATACCTAAACAATAATTAGTAAAGCATGAGAATTTTGGCTATGAAAAACCAACTATGCCTGTAAATCATAATAATATAAATAGCAAATCATAATAAAATAATTACTCTGATAAGCAAGGCAAAACTAGAGTGGATCATCATTCTTAAAATAAAAATCCCATAATAATAATAATAATACAATTTTAGTTAATAGTAATAAATTGATCCAGATTAAAGAAGCAAGCCTAAAAATTATCCACTTCAACTAACAAAAAATGTTATTAAGAGATAAGTTTTCGGTAATCAAGAACTTAGAAATGCTATTCCTTAATAAGAAAAATTATTTAATAAATTTGCTTACTATCTTTCTATTTTGTAGAAATATTTAGAAAAAAGATAAATGATTATCGTTAATATGATCCTAATTCCTATTTAAATATATAATAAGAAAATAAATACTAAGAAAATAAATAATTAGAGAATCGTGGAATTGATAAAAAAAAGTTAGAATAAATTTATAGAGTAGCTAACAACCACAATAAAAATAAAAGTATACTCAGTTTTAATAATTTTAGATAATATCCCAAAGTGGTTGATGATGATATAGATAATTTAGGTTTGGGTTTAACTTTGGAAGAAATTGAATAATAAAAAGCATACTTAGAAACCTTATAATAGTAGAGGAGACTTTAAAATCATAACCAAAACAATAAGAATCATAACTAAAACATTAAGAATAATGGGTTAGATAGATTACTATTAAGTAGCAAGAGCATATTAATGGATTTTATTATTAATGTAGATAGATAGAAAATTTTACTCAAAATCCGTTCATATTTACCTAGCTATTTGGATTGGTATTTGTTCTGTTAGAATTGAAAGTTTTTAATTATTCTAGTAACTTAGCATTTTGTTATCGTAAGCCTTCTGTCTCCTTACACATCATCTCATATTCTCTAAAAAAGTCTTTCTTTTTTAACTATTCTCTTTGTTTAATGTTTAGTTGAGTAATTTCCTCTATCTAATTAAATTTATTATGATACTTCATCTGATAATTATTTGATAGTATTTTCAAGATTTTCTATTTATTCTAGTCTTTAGATTGGATTCAAAGAACCTCTATAAACATCATGTTCACTTTCATCAATCGATTATTATTGTTATTATTATTATTAAAGTTAAAGCTAAGATTAAGACAATTATTGTTAAAGTGAACTAGTTGTCATTCTAAGCTAATTAATCTCTGATTATAACTTCTAAGCTTCATTTATTCTTTGCATCTGTTCTCCTTCCACTTACTGTTTTAAATAGTAGATTTCATCCAAAAGCATGCTAAATCTTTTATAATTTTTAGATAGAAATTATTTAAGATCAAACAGCTGATTTGTTTTCTCATAATTGTTTGTATTTTCTATAAAATCCTCTAGATATTTGATTTTTATTTTAAGTTTCTCATTCTCTAAATTGTATTGAGATTGATTAATATTCATTATATTAAATAATTAACAACCCATAAATTATATATGAATATTACTCCTATTTATTAATAAAAGGTTCTTATAAGGATTGTTGTCTATGTGATAGGACAGTTAATAATTAACTTAATAGATTTCCCTCTGTTGAGCTCTAAAGGTAGATTTGGGTTGCCAATTTCTCCTTCAGTTCTGTGATCACATTGTCCATCTCTGTTTGTTGTCACTCCACCCAGTTACTCATGTATATGGGATTTTAAAGTAAATGTTTATTCTTAGCCCTACAAAATTGTCTTAATAATTAATCAAAAATATGAAATGATCATCAATTTGAATGAATCCTCCTTCTCTTCTAAATTCCAAATCATCTCATAAAAGATTCCAGAAATTTCAATCTTCAGATTTCAGTGCAATGATGATATTCAAAACCAGAGATTAAATCATAAAAAACGTTAATATATATTATATCCACACTAACTAGACAACAAATGGCCCTCAGCCATTGTCTTTTTTTGTTTATAATATTTTATAATCTTTAAATTCTAGAATTTTGGGATAATTTTAATTAAAGATGATATTTTTCTATTTCAATATAATTCATTTTCTTCTAGAACTCTTATGATGATGACTCATTAAAACATGTTATTTCTTCTAAAGATCAACATAAATATTATTTATTTTATTGTCTGTACTTTCAGATTATATAAATCTGTCATATTTTTATTTATATTCTTTTTATTTTGATTAATAAAGAGGAACATTTTATTTTTACTGCTGTTATCGCTAGTCAATAAAATTTAATGAATCTGTTATTTTTAAATTTTATTCTGTTTAAGCTTATGGTAGGCTTATTTGAGGTTACTCTATCTAAGGCGGTTATGTGGCCGTTCCTTCCTCAGGAGTATCAAATTATGACTTATGTTAGAGTTATTAATTTTAAGGCGATTCTTCAGATATAGGCATTTAAACCTCGTATTGTCCTAACTCTTTGAACTAATATAAATCATGAAGACTCTCTTAATGGTTATTTAGAACATAATTTAATTCAAGCATTTCTTTAAATAAAGGATCAACCTTTGCAAATTTTTGATAATATTCCTTCGGAGGTGCTCTCAAATTAAATTTATCTAGAATATTCTAAGTATATTTTATGTCTTATTTTTTCTAAACTTAAGGTTGATTATTTAGTAAACCCACAAATTTAAGTTTTTCATCCGATTTCTCAAAATTATGTTACAGCATTTTGGGTCTTGAAAATGGAACTTAAGGTTTGTTCATATGTAAAACTAGTTTAACAGAGGGAGAAACCTAGTTTACATTTAATTATAAATGAGAAAGTAAATATTTAGTTTAAGCAGAAACTTATACATTTTGATCTTCAAATTATTCAATTTTTGTAGAATCTTTTCTTACTATTTTTTGAGGCTTTAACTTCTCGCTCAAATGTTTTGCAAATGTTAATCCATCTCCAGATAAATTAGGAAACATAAGTTTTCTACCTAAAAATGTTTTTTCTTGGGCTTTTCGCTTTTATTCCAATTTTTTTTGCATAATAATCTGGTCTTAAATTCTCTCATACTCTAAAAATTTAGATGTGAAAATTTTATCTATTTATCCTCTAATATATGCATCAGAAACATATAATCCATTTGAATAAAATATCAAAATATGATAACAATCATATACAAATCTTCAATTATTTTAAAAACTACCTAATATTCACCTATTCTTTATATTATGGGTCTTTCCATAAATACCAATGAATATTGTACGTGATTAAGAAGAGGATGTAATTGATAATCTCATCTTTTGGTTGAGGTAATTAAGCAAATAGCTTAACGTAAGTCTTTGAATATTTATCTTTAAGTTGTGTTGATCCACCTCGGAACTTTAAGTCAAGAACTTTTTTTAACGTATTTCCTTACTTATCTCAATTCCAATTTAAGTCAATTTTGAAACTCTTTTTAACTAAAGACTTTAAAGAACTTTATTCTTAAGTTATATATTCTCGATATTTTTCAATATCCCATTTTCTATAATCTGTTGCAATTAAGTTTACAATTCTTCTTCATGATTATTTGCCATTTTCTTAAATATTAAATTCAATAATCTATATTAATATTAATTAGTTAATCTAATGTAAAAGGAAATATTTAATAATATATATTTATAATCCTATATATCTTTATTATTTTAAATGATTTTATTTTCAAACTCATTCCAAATAATCAATACAGTTATCATTGATGCAGGTATATAAGTTTAATGCTGTTTTACTGTCAGATAAGCATGAAACATACTATAAATTTAAAATTGATAATTACTTCTTCAAGGCCTTCATTATCTGCAACAGATTTACAATTTTACATAGCAGGAACGCAACCTGAATCTTGAGCGCAAGCATTCACTTAACTGTTGCATTCCCATTCTAAACATTATTTGAAATCAGCTGGTTCCTCTTCTGCCTCGCCTTCTTCTCCGTTTTCTTCTCCATCTCCTTCTTCACTTTCCTCACCTTCTACACTTTCCTCACCATCTTCACCTTCCTCACTTTCGCTATCGCTATCACTATCACTTTCCTTTTCGCTATCACTGTCACTATCACTTTCACTATCACTATCACTATCACTTTCTTTTTCGCTATCACTATCACTTTCTTTTTCGCTATCACTATCACTTTCTTTTTCGCTATCACTTTCGCTTTCTTTTTCGCTATCACTTTCGCTTTCTTTTTCGCTATCACTTTCACTATCCTTTTCGCTTTCGCTTTCCGAATCTTTATCACTTTCCTCACTGTCACTCTCTTTTTCTTCTTCTCCTTCTTCAGGCTTTTGCTTCTTTTCTTTAGCTGGCTCTTATTTTCCTTTTGGCTCTTATTTTCCAGCATCTCCTTTTGGTTCTGTCTTACCAGAGTCTCCTTTTGGTTCTGATTTACCAGCATCTCCTTTTGGCTCTGTCTTTCCTGCATCACCTTTTGGCTCTGTTTTCCCAGCATCACCTTTTGGTTCTGTTTTTCCAGCATCACCTTTTGGCTCTGTTTTCCCAGCATCTCCTTTTGGCTCGGTTTTCCCAGCATCTGCTTTTGGATCTGCTTTGCCAGCATCACCTTTTGGCTCTGTCTTTCCTGCATCTCCCTTTGGCTCTGTCTTTCCTGCATCTCCTTTTGGCTCTGTCTTTCCTGCATCTCCTTTTGGCTCTGTCTTTCCTGCATCTCCCTTTGGCTCTGTCTTTCCTGCATCTGCTTTTGGATCTGCCTTACCAGCATCACCTTTTGGCTCTGTCTTTCCTGCATCTCCCTTTGGCTCGGTTTTGCCAGCATCTGCTTTTGGATCTGTCTTGCCTGCATCTGCTTTTGGATCTGTTTTGCCAGCATCTGCTTTTGGATCTGTCTTACCAGCATCTGCTTTTGGCTCGGTTTTGCCAGCATCTGCTTTTGGATCTGTCTTGCCTGCATCTGCTTTTGGATCTGTTTTACCAGCATCTGCTTTTGGATCTGTTTTGCCAGCATCTGCTTTTGGATCTGTCTTACCAGCATCTGCTTTTGGATCTGTCTTACCAGCATCTGCTTTTGGATCTGTCTTTCCTGCATCTCCCTTTGGCTCTGTTTTGCCAGCATCTGCTGTTGTAGATTTAGTTGTAGAAGGTTATGCTTAGGTTGGCTATCCTGAGTTAGTGGTTGCTACATCTCCAAGGATCATTGATTCTTCTACTTCATCTATCCTATTTCTATTTTAATTAAATAAAATTTAATACTTATTTTAATTTTTATCATAAGGAGTAGTTCCCTTATGCCCAATAGATCGTGCCATTAATATTGTACATAAACAAAATAAGAGGATATGCGTTTTCATAATTAAAATTTATTTATTATTTATGTATAATCATTTATCATTATAAAAAGTCATAAATTAGTTGAGATTTTGGTTCTATTATTATTAAATTTAAAACTAGATCTCATCTCTTAATTAATTTCTTATGATTTTCTATAAATCTAACAATATTTTAAGAAGCAGTTCGTTTAAATATTTTAGTAGAGCACTGTTTTAACTAAAATTAATGTTATAAATAAATCTAAGATTTATTGAAAGGCTTAAGAATTAGGAAAATTACAATTGTCTGGTATTTTATTAATTTTTTTTCTCTTTTACCTTACCAAATTGATTTGAAATCTTTTCAAAATTATCTGAAATATTTTTTATCTAATTTAATTTAGTTTGCCCTTTTTTTTAGCATATATTTTCTCATTTTTATATTCTGTCTCAAAGTAATCTAGTTTCTTATATTTTTCATTTAAACTTGTCTAGTTTTATCTTTTTTTACACAATATTTTCTTTTTCTTTATCTGAAATCTTTTTTCATATTCTACGCATCTTTCATATAATTTATAATTCTAAATCATGTAAAAAAATAAGAAATATTAAACAATTTAGGATCATTACATTAATTAAATTTTTTTTTATATGTAATAAAAGGTTTTTCTCTCTTCAGTCTATTAGATAGAATCAACAGTGGTTTTACTATGTTCTATCTTAATTATAAAGGACAAACAGGGTGTTTGAATTATAACTGTTTTAAAGATATAACGATTAATTTTCTTTTCAAATCTGATTAGTATTATAATGTATATAAATATTATAGATTATTTATCATATTTGTTTTGAGAGGCAAAAACTTAAGATTAAGCAATCATTCAGCGCTGCTAGCAAATTAAACAGAAGAAAAATCTAATTTAAAATTTACTTAATTCAATTTGGTATATTCTAATTGTACCACTTTTAGAAATGTTGACACAGTTAAAGAAATAGTGGTTTCTAATGCTAAACCTGTAGCCAAATTTGAGATTGATATAAAATTCTTTTAATATTGTAATTATATAAATTATTTTCGATTGTTTGTTAGAACATTATAAATCTTCATTTTATATACCTCAGTTTTTGAAGTAACTTTATTGTATTATTAAATAATAAATTATTGTCTTATTTTAAATACTTTGGAACACAATCTTTATAATAATAACCATTTTTTAGTTTATTGTTAGGTTAGGTAGCTAAGTATGTTGAAGTTACTGATCCTTATTCAGGAGTTTTTGTGAAATACCACATAACTGGGGCTAAAATTGAATGAAACTAAAACTAATTAATCATATTTGTTCGAACAACTCCAGGATGCAAGGTATAAACCTTAATATTAGTATTTTATAGATGGTGAGCAAATGAAGATGTCTAATAAATATTTGCCATTTTTGAAATCCCATATATTTTATACTTAGAATAAGGAATCGGTTCTTGATTGAGGTAATGATTGAAATCAATCTAACGAGGGCAATCTAAATGGGCTCGTGAAGAAACAAAAATAATTCTTGACTCTTACTAATTTGGAATTTGATCAATTAATTAATAAGTCAACAAAAAAGGAGATAAATAATTCACCCCAAAATTCTATTCAAATCCTTATTTAGTATATTAAAGTTCTAAATTATAAATACCAGCATTATTAATTAAGATATCTAATCTCTGATAAGCTTTTTTGAATTCTTGACAAAATTCTTAAACTTTATCCAAATCGTTTAAATCTAAATACATGTATTTAACATTTTTATGATTTATTAATTACGATTATATTCTTTCAATGTTTCTTCCTGCAACAATTACAGTTTTGGCTTTTGATAACTTTTTAGCAGTTTCCCATCCAATCCCATCAGTTCCACCTGTAATTAAGATTATTTTGTCGCTCAATGGAATCTTATTTAAATAATTGAATACTTCTTCATGCTTCCTAAAATAGTTAATTCCTCCCATTATTTTTAATTTACCCATAATCAAGCTTATCGATCCAATACTTAAAGCCAGAATCTTATTCATTTTATTATAATAAATAAATAATAAAATTCTTTAATTGTCATTTAAATCCTTTCATATTTAATACTCAGTCAACCTATTTACATATAAAAGCATCAGATCATATATATTGAATTCTTAATTTATAAATAAGAATATTAAAATTTAATTTGATAATTCATAATTGTTATTGTTAAGTCAAAAATACACATCATGATTGGATATTATTTCAGCTAAGGTTTGAATATTTCAGGGTAAAAATCATTTCTAAAACTGGATAAATCATAATATGCGAGTAACTTTATTGCAGCTCAACCTAAACCTTTAATTGATCTAATAATAAATTTGAACTCATTTAATGTAACTAATACGTCTAAAGATTTAAGTAATCTTTATATAATAATTTAAACGTTGATCTTAAATATGATTTTTTTATTCATGAAATATTTTACGAAAAGTCTATTTACAAGCTATAATTTGTTAGAGAGTCCTCATAATCCACTTTAATCTTAATATTATTCATAATCTATGATAGAATTTCACAAAGTATTTCCTTTTATTTAAATTTAATAATTTTAATTTTCTAATTTAATTTTATCCCTTTAATTCAAATATATCGATTAGTATCTATATCTTACAAGTACTAATGATATGAAAGAGATAATCTAATATAAGCCTTCTATAATAATTTGCTTGAGAATAAAAAATCTTGCGCAATTATTGGAGCTATTAGAGATTAAGGCTATCTCTCATATTAAAAAGTTAAAGGAATTATTAATAACGAAATATATGCATATCATCGACAAGAATGAATTCTATATATTTAAAGGAGATGGTAGAATTTCACTTGGTAATTTCTAATAAATGAAATATAACAATATAAATTTAATAAAAACATAAGAGTTTTGACTAAAAGCGAATTGATCATATATAAAATGGGTTAAGATATTTGCTACCAACCCCAACCCCAAATTTTAGCATTCAACCTAAATATTTCTAAAAATCTTAAAAAAAATTTAGAATTATGATACCTAATTAATTCCAAATTATCTATTATTATAATAATTTCAAAAAAAGATAAATTGTTTGAAAAGTTTATTTATAATAACTTCATTCATAATATTAATCAAATTGTGAATTTTAATTATCAACAAGTGAAGTATTTGTTAGATTTTGATATTGTTATGGCTAAGATGTATTGATTCTTGATTAGTTGTTTTTAATATTTCAATTCTTTATATAATTTTATATTAATTAAATGAATACAAGTGAATTAATTTAGTATCAATAAAAAGTAGAGGCATATATTAAAGAGCACAAAATGACAGACATATTTGAAAATCTTACAAGATTATTGGTACTTTCAAAACCTAAGGATCCTTTGACATTTTTAATAGATGTTATTGAAAACAGAAGAGTGCAACGGCTTATCCTGGTAGCAGGTGCAGTTGCTACAACAAGATAAGAAATTGTATAGCCCCTTGCTAATATATTCAATTATAAAGTAATTACGGTGGAAGACCACTTTAAAACTCATTGGATAAATGATGATTAAGTAAACGAATTTATTCATGCAGAATTGAAAAAAGCAGAAAAACATTTTAGAGGTATCATAATATCTGGATATCCTAATAATATTAATCAAGCATACTATTTATAGTCTTTAGGGATAATATAAGAGAGGTAAACTACTAATTAAGATTTTTTTAGATTCTTTTATTTAGAGAGCGATTAGGACTTTTGCAGACAATATTATGAATAACTAAGTTACAATTAGGAGGAAGTCACTAAAGCACTGATGAAGGATAGATTAAATAAAAAAGATCTTGAATGCATCTATGGATCTTATATGGATGTATTTAATACATCCAAAAGAACTAAAGACGATATCATAGAAAATATCAAATAGATTATTCGTTTGAGGGATAGAAAATTTCCTCCGCTTCGTTTTCCAAGGGTGGTTATTGTAAGACCCCCAGGTTTAAAGGAACGTGCCAATTAATTGGCTTAAATTTTTAGCAAAAGATATGGTTTAGTTTCACTTGTTACTTTTGACTTGATTCATTAATAAATTCAAAATTAAGGAGCATTAGGTCCTCTAGTTTATAATGCCATTTAAAAGGAAGAAGAGTTACCAAATGATATAATGAATAGTATTGTTTATACTGAGGTGCTTTCAACTTAGGCTAGAACAAAAGGATGGGTCTTAGAAGGGTTTCCTAAGAATGAAGCATAATTGAAATTTTTGGAATCATAAAATGTTAATTTATTTGTAATTTTGAATGAAGATGAAGATGTTTTAATAAATAAATCAAAATAACTCAAAATTGATCCAATCACAAAAATAAAGTACGAGAAAGTACCTTTGAATAATAAGCCATTATTGGATAGATTACAAAATTATCAAGTAATTCTATAATAATTAAATTAGATTCAAAATGAATAACTGCTAAAATCCAGAATTGTTAAATATTAAGCATTAGTAAGATTGATTGAATAAAAATTTGGCGAACGTGTGTAAGTATTTAAATTAGAAAAAGACTCAACAGAGAATATCATAAGAGTAACAGATGTTTTTCTGAATAACCCAAAAATATATAATTGATAGATTATTTATTTGTGCTCATTATTTTTAGTAAAATTTGCAATATAGAAAATTAGATGATCTTTTTCAACATAAACTCATAAATGTAATTCATTATAAATGATTGAATTTATAATTTATAGTTATTCAAGAATTCCCAACTAAATTTAGTTTGCTTAGGTTGAAAAATTGAATAATCTCTTATCTATTAGATTAAATCATAAAAATTTCATTATGTTACAGAAAAATATTATTTTACAATTTTCTACACATAAAATTAATTAGTAATTTTATTAGTAGATTTGTTTACCAAATGCCTATTTAATTAAAAGATTTTGCTTTCATCCAATAATTATCTTACCTAATTCTAAATATATTTTTGGAAATCTTATACTTATCAAAATCATAACATAGCATTGTATTTATTATTTACAATGTAATATATATATATCATTATTCAAAGAATTCCAAAGAATTTTCTAGTTGCTACTTTCTTGGTTTCGCTCTAACTTTCCTTAATTATTTCATTTGTCAAATCATAAAGATTATGGATATCCTTCTGCATTTCTAACAAATTTTTGTATAGATTCTAGTATTCATCGTAAAATTCTGGGATTTCATTCAAAGTTATATTCTATTTATTAGATGTAATTATACATTTAACTATTTTTAATTGAATTTTAGACGATATTTCTTTGATTGCTCATAAAATTTTGATTTACGTTGAAGATCCTATATTTTCATTTTAATCATTTATAAATTAACGTAATTTTAATGCGCATCCATATTAAAAACACCATTTTAAGATAACTCCTAATAGTATTATGAAAATTTATACATTTTAAGAGTTTTTAATTGTATCTAAGCGTTCCTTACTTAGATCTTAAAATTCTTGATGGTTGATATTTAATTTGTGATAATCAAGTTTTTCGATAAATTACAAAGTGGATTCATAGGTAGTAAAGTAATATTCATCCTCTCCAG
Organism: Paramecium sexaurelia; assembly: GCA_000733375.1. NCBI lineage: Eukaryota > Ciliophora > Oligohymenophorea > Peniculida > Parameciidae > Paramecium > Paramecium sexaurelia. The sequence continues at coordinate 54,965 of JPFM01000093.1, read as the reverse complement.
TTATTCTTTTTGGAGATCTGTAATAACTCACAAATAAAATATTAGAATAAGCTCTTTAAGGTTAAGCTTTCAGAGTTGCATAGATTAATACAGGTAAAAGGTTATCAGCACCTGTTGGTTAATTATTTGCCATCTAATTTACGATAGCTATGATTTTATGATTTTAAAATTACCACTTGTTTATTTTCCTGCATTAACTATGCAATTTAATTTTTCTCTTGGGGTTTCCACTTTATCGATTTTAGATATTACTAGAATAAAATGGTTTATTTACATTCAACAACTTAGTTAAACATTTTATGTTTTTCAATGTTTTCGTCTATTTCAAGATGTTTAGCCAATACAAAAGAATATGCTTTCATTGAAAATTCAATATCTCTATCTTTAACAGGGTCAATTGATATCAATCTAAAAAATGAATGAATGTAAATACTTTGAACAAAGTGGTTTCATGACAAGTTTTTCAATGGCTTCTCCATTTTCCCTTAGATATTCATCAGATTCTTTCCATAAGTCTTAAAATTCATCCTCAAAGTCGCTAATTTTTTGTTATACAATGTTTGGCATAGAATCATATTGAAGTTTGTTTTGTTACACATCTCGAATGAAACTTAACTTTAATGCATGATCAATAGCTACTTAATTATTTTTTATTTTAAATTTGCTGATTCACTTCTTTTCATTTTATCGGATACAGTTGGATCAACCCTTCTAGATTATTCTAAAGACTATTCTGCTTCATCAATTATAGTTGATTAATCCATTACGTGTAAAATAATTAAAATATATCTATTGAATGTGAAAATTAATAAAAATATAAAGCAATACATATTTTTTATGCTCTTGATTATAATAATTAAAATTAATATATACATTTATAATAAAACAATACATTAGTATTCACTTAAAAACGCAAGGATGATATTATAAATTTAGTTCCTTCAATAACTCGATTGAGCAGTAACATAGCGGTGTTTTACCTTCGTTATTCAATTTATCTATATCTCCACCATTTGAGACGAATATGTTGATGATAACAATATTTCCTGAGGCAAAAGCAGCAAAAGTGGGAGTTTCTCCATCTTTGCATGGCATATTGACATCAGCACCATTAATTAAAAGAAAATTACAAAAGGGAACACTCTATTACTTGGCAGCGTAATATAGTGGACAGTACATGTCTACGTCATAGCAATTCACATCATTAGAATCGAAAATGAATCCTGAATGGTCCATCCATAATGTGTTATTTACTTTCAAAGCTAAAAAAAGTTTTCTTTATTTCAATTTTAATTGAATCATAGTTTTTGGTATAGTAACCTTTGAATAATCAATTTGTGGTTTTTTTATTGTTTTTTTTCTGATTTGCTGTTGTTATAATGCAATCTTTAAACTCTTATAACATTCTTCAACGTCTATTTGTTTTCGTTTTTCGTTTAACTTTTGAACTAATCTATAAAATTTTGCTGGTTAAGGAGTTGAAAATTTCTTTTGTGAAATTGCTCTCTCAAATCTTTTCTTTGATAAATAAGCTTTCATAGCTTTCTTAATTTTATTAGCAGCAGCTAATTCAATTTCAGGGGTGATCCATTTATTTGCATAAGGCAATGTAGTATCACTCTCCTCTATAGTAAGAGATTAGTGTGCATAAGGTCTTTATCTAATAGGTCCTCCTGAATAAAATTAAGAGAAATTGGATTTTTGTGTTTCGTAATCCTTCTTTTTCAATTTTAATAAATAATCTTAAATTTTAGTTGGATTACTTGGATTTGCATGTAAATCAGGCTAAGATTTAATAATCACTTTAGAGCTAGGATGCGTTTTTCTCATCACTACTTTAAGTGTTAAGCTTTCTGTTTTAGATGGAAATATCTGTTTATTCGAATCATTTGTAGTAGCTAATTTTTTTTCTCTTTTTTCTCTTTTCTAAATACATACAAATTAATACTTTTCTTTCTAATATAGACATCATAATATCTTTAAATTTCCAAACTAATGGATTTGCAATAGGATTACCTTTTCTAAATTCCTACTTAAAAATCCTATATTTTTCAGTATTTTCTTTTACAGTATCCCTTTTATCCTCCTTCATTTCTCTGAGCATTTTTAGAAATTTAAACTATGTTTAAACCTATTATTTTACTTTTAATTTCTTAATGTCTACTTTAGATGTTTGCTATATGTTATTCTCTGATCTTTCTTTTTCTTTTGATTTTTAATTGACTTTCAAATAGAGATGTCTACTTTAATTCATTTCTTTCGAAACTTTATAGTATTAACTTAGTATATTTTCGGCAATTGTTAATTCTATATCACTTATTACTTCAGAATCTAATTGATTAATAACTGCCTGAAGTAATCTGGAAATATATCAATGATTACTTTTTGTTTGAACATTTATTTAATAGATTACTAGTATTAACTAGATATAATAATTCATCTTCTGTCATAGCTAATTAGGTATCATATTTTAGTAATAATTCTTCTCTTTTTTATTAATCCTATTTTTCCTTATCATGTGTTATTATATATTCACCCATTCCGATTGTATTAAAGGAATTACTATTTACTAACATACCAAGTCTGTGTTTGGCTGAATTTCTTTTTACTTTAAATTCACTTTCTTTTTCATTAGACCATTATATTTTGGTTGTTATTTTAGATTACTTTTTTATTTTGTGTAATAGGTTATTTAATTCATCAATTATAGATTGCATATCAGGTTTTTTATAAGTTATATTAGAGATATTATCTGATGAATATATCTTTTTACTATTCTCCTTAGAATTTAGAATTTCAATTAAAGCAAATTTGAGCTTCTTCTTTAGGCTTCTGAATTTAGTATGAATTTCAACCCAATTAAATATATTAAAATTATTGTCATTTTCGTAAATAACTTTAGTTTTATTACGTTAGAGTTCTCTCTATTCTAATTTAATTTTCCATTATCTTAATTACTCAAAAACTTAATTTTGAAGTTAATTAATGATAAAATCTTCTCTTTCCTACTAAGAACCAAGACTCTAAACTTTATAAAAAGAAATGCCCAATTCTAATGCAATGCGAACACATTCATTTCTATCAGGTGAATCATTGCAATGAGTAACTAAGTAATGTACTCTTTCGACAAAAGTATCAAGAAATGAAACCATCGGAGTTCCATCTCCTATTGTAGATTTAAGACTTTTTAATGTGGAATTATGAGCTGTGCTTATTTGACTCATTGAATGACGTTTTTAATGAAATTGTTTCAATTTTGCATCAAATTGTTGCACAGAAGTCAATCCTAAAAAAATGTCATCTGTCATAATAATTAGCGTTAAAATATAATATTTATATAATGAAATCTCATTTCTAAAATGAAAATGGAACTTTGTAATAAATAGGTCGTTTAAGAATCCCTAAAGTACTCTTCTTACCAGGTGAACCTATGGCCAAATAAAGAATTGCTTCTCTTCCTTCGAGTCCAGTCAAAGGAATTCCAAATTAAACTGATGTTTAAGAGAAGTTAAAGATATTACAAGCTGAGAGAGAGGCAAAATAGAAGTTGTAAGAGCAAGAATTGTTTGAAAGAGAGAAAAGATGCTCTTTCAATAGATAAGCTCACATTATAAACAAATTGCATAATGTCGAATAGTAGTTAGAAAGATGGAAAAAGACTAGACATAATATTGAATTGTAAGTAGTTAGAGTAGCAAAAGTGTAAACAAAACCAAGATGAGCTAAGTGATCGAAACTTAATAAAGGACTGCGATTGAATTTCAGCGTTCAATTTAACAAAGAAACAAAAGTTACTCCGAGTTTGAACATAGAAATCCTGGAATTTAATAAAATCATGAATTTTTTTAAAGGAGAAAAGAAAGAGAGAGGGAACGAAGTCAATTAGTAAATTAAACTAGATATCGAAATAATGTAGATCAAGTATTATCATCTTAATATTAAAGATTGATAGAAATGTTCGTATTATGTAAAAAAAATATAGAACTGAAAAGAAATGTTTTACACTTCGTAAGCCTTTTTACAATATAAATGACATTAAAAATTATTCTCACTTTTTATTATTTTGATATTTATTTATTTGCATTTTTAATCAATTCATCTCAATTATAATAATCAAATGATGATGCTCTTTTATAAAAAATGAACCTTCTAATATTATCACTAAAAAATATATTCCCTTGTAAATTCTTCTAACTGTGAAAGTAATGAGAAAATTAAATTTCATAATATTTACTTGAATTTTAAACTTGATATGCTTAAGCAATTTCCTTAATATATGTTTTACTTTATCATATTCAAAATGAAAAACTCAATTTTCATGTGTTAAAATGATAGATTATTTTAATTATAGCTATTTTTTGAAATAAGAATTTATTAATAATGCTGTATATTATTAAACTATTGATATTATTTGAACGGATAAATATACCTTTAAAAATTGTTAAACAAAAAGAAAAATATATAAAGGTCAATATTATTCTTCTTAATGATGATTTATTTATTATACTTATTATGTGTTTATGATTAATATATAATTAGATCAGAATCTTAATACTCTGTCCTGCACGTACAACATTTCATATCTTGTGTTGTAATCCATATCACCAGAGGGTTTGCATGCTAAATCCCAATAAGAAGTATTAAACACCTATACATTTAGTTATTTCTTTTTACTTAGCATGGATCTCCCAATAAAAATGTATTCCAAATTATTATGTAAGCAAATAATACCCAACCACTTCTGTACATTAAATTCATGGCCATCACATGCATCTTGTAGGTATAACTGTGATCTTCTTCCATTCCAATGCTATCTCCTGCCTATCTTAATACCAATGTCTTGAATAATCCTCTTTGATAATATTTTATTAATATCTTACTATCTGCCAATACCATGATAATATCCTGTCTAATAAGTTGCTAACAATTTAGGATCAAATCTATTGATGTACTAATAGTAAGCATGCTTTGAACATGTCTTGTAAAATCTCTTGTCCATTTTTATTAATATATATGAAATCCCCCCTTTCAATAATTATTTATGTACTCAACATAATAGATGTCTAAATATTCTAGCACCTACTCTACAAATTACAATTCCAATACAAGACGTTATGTATCAAGTGCCAAAACCTCCCCTGTGACTGGACCTTTACGAAAATTAAGTGAAACTGACAATGAAGTTTTTTTTTCAAAAAGAGAAAAGAATCAAAAAGTAATAAATTCATTGGATATATCAGCATATCTTATAAGAAATTCTTCATACAAATAACACAACAAAAATCTAGAAATTAATCTCTACATTCATTCAACATGATCTCAATATTGATAATTTATCTCAGCAAGAACTACTAAATCTCATCTTTAAAATATATCAGCTTAACCTTTATGAAGAAATCAATTTCATAAATATCCTTCTGAATGCTTACACAGAAAAACAACATAAAGAAGTTCTAAAATATCTCTTATTACACTGTCATGAATAATTAATTGGTAAAACTGGTAATACAACGCGTCTTTTTGAGATTTTCTAAGAAATGCTCGCTTTAAATCCTGATTTTACTTCATTCTAATTAGAATATCAACTTGAATCAATATCAATTTCATTCAGTCGTATACAATTACGTTGTATGTTTCTTCTTAATTAATATGATGTTTTGCGTTCTCTAAAAGGAGCTGTTGTATTGTTTGAATCATTAGAAGGGTTTGTATTTTAGTAATTTAAGACTAATTCTGTACCTACTTAAAATGATATAAGTACGCTTGTTATTGCATATGTGTTATTGAGTGAGTAATTAGAATAATCTAATCGCCTTGGTTTAAGTAAGTAAGCATTGGAAATAATTGGAAAATCAGCTGATTCATCTATATCTGATTTAAAAAGAAAATTTATCTCTAATGCATCTAAGTTGTCTCAGAAGTATCTTGGCTAAATAATTTTTGATTAAGTAAATGGACTAAATAGAAGAATGAGTCCAGATTTAAACCGATCATAAATGATATCATAGGATACACTTATTCATTAATATCTATTAGATTCTCTTGATATGAATTATCTTAAAAATCATAAAGATATGTTTGATATTGATCGTTTAAGTACAAATATGATTACTTAACCATACATTTACACACTTATGGAAAAGTATAAATAACATTTATAATCATAGGATTTTGCCTGATAGTAAAAAGAAAGATAAAGTTCTGTCTGTATTAAGCGATGAACCTATTAGACCTAGTTCAGGAAAATAATATTAAATAAAGCAAATCAAAAATGATTTGAATAGTCCAAATTAAAGTAAATTCAAATAATAAAATTTTAATGTTCTTTCTAATAATAATTCTTAAAGCTAAATACCTGCAAATGTTAAATATACTACGAATAAACCACCATTAAATTAATAATTATCATCTGGATCATTATAATCAACTGGAAAACTAAATTAATTCGATTCTCAAGAATTTGAAGTTATTTAAAACAAATTAGTTGTTTAATAAAGAGAATTGGATGAATTAAAATAATTATATGCACAATCTTAAACTAATAGAAAATAAGAGTCTGACAATACTCAATTAAATGAATAATTAAAGAAAAAAATAGATTTATTGGAGAACAATTTATATTAAATCAAAAATGAAAATTCAATAAATAAAAAGGAAAAAGAATAAAAACAAAGTGAAGTTATTGAATTAAAATCCTAATTATAAGAATTAATTACTAAATAATCGTAATTAGAGAAACTATTACAATCTCAATCTTAATAATAGTAAATGATAATATGTTAACAAAATCTTTTATAATAATAATAATAATAATAATAATAATAACAGTAATAATAATAATAAGCTACTTAAACTACATAATCAGTAAATTAATAATAATTAAAACCAAGTTAATAAACAACATCTATAAATATTTAAATACCTCCAAAGAGGGTTTAAAAATAGTAGATTATAAATTATTCTCCTGATGAGGATTTTATTTAAATGGATGAAACAACTCCTTTTGCTTATAAGTAGAATTAGGACTAAATTATTCAATTATTTGAAATGCTTGATTTAAATGTTGCATTTTCTAAAATGTATACAAAATATCAATCAACTTCTTAAGATGAAAATAATTAATGGAATAATGAAATCTAAAATGTAGCCAATTATAAAATAGAAGCATCAGTAATAGAAAATAAAGATGGAGGTAAATCCATACTTCTTAAAGCTTTTGATGAAAAAAATTCTATTCTGTGTTCAGAAAATATAAATTTAGAATTATTAAAAGGTTTAATAACATATGTAGATATATTAGAAATGCTACCAACTAATTAACCTAGCATTAACACAACTCATTAATTCTTTAAATTTTTGATTTTACCATTTACTGCTGTAGTTCCAGATGAAATAACTCAAGAAATGAAGTTATAATTTTGGCCTAAACCATATGGATTGTTGAATGGACTAACTTTAAGATTAAACTTTACGGATATAAATTGTCTGATATATATTCATCATATTGAAACTGATTAATTTAGGATATCTATTTGTGATCCAATAAGTAAAGATACTTTAAGATTGGATTTGGAAATGGATTATTCAACTATTGATGCTTTCTTTAAAGATGCTAAAGAAATTAGAGATCAATATTCATTTTTTAGCAAGACTACTTTACTAAAGATGACAGAAAAGACTCCAAAATTTGGTGATGATGATGTGGCTGAAGCATTATAGGAGAGACATTTTGATAAAGAAAAGGTGAAATAGATGCTTTAATAAATATCAATAAATTAAACTTTTATGATAGAGAATCTGGTTTTTAAGAATCCTTTTGAATTTCTTAAATATATAAAGAATATTATAATATCTTTTGAGTAATTTTTGAAATCATTAGGAATTTCATTCTCGAATATTTTGAATGGATAAAAATATTTTAGATGTAAGAGTTGGAATACAGGGACAAAGAATTAATTGTAAATAGTATTTGACAATTAAGATCAATAAATTGTTTAAGTATGCTTATAGAATTGCTTTGAAACTTTTGGGCCAAATAAAACTAAAATTAAAGCCAAAGGATAAACAACATTACCTTACTCATAGATCTAAAGAGAATTTTCAGTAAGATATGATAGATTAGCGTCAGAAGAGAAAATTGTTATTTTTTAATAACTTCTATATTCATTTAATCTAAATATTTTTGAAAAAGTTTGTGAACAAACCTAAGAATAATTTGATAAAAATCCTATAATTTAGAATTCATATGATTGTGGATCTTACAAAAGGTAATTTCTACAATATTTAAATTTTATAGAATGATTTTATGGGATAATGGCAAAATCTCTGTACTTACAATTTCAGTAATTGGTGCAAATAGAAGAATGCTTGGTGTCAAATTCTCTGTTTTTGATGTTGAAACCACATAAGAGATTGGAGTTTATTTACCAACGTCATAGGGAGAATGGGATTTAAGATCTTTGGATAAATAAAAGATAAAATCATCTGTAGAGAATGTTCCTTTTGCAGAATTTTTCTTAACCTAAATCCTTAAATGTCCTATTACTACTTAAGTAATTAAATTTCTAATTCTAGATATTATTTAAGAAAATACTGAAGGCAGATAGCAAAAGTAGTCAAATCAATAGTAAAGAAATAAATAATCGAAATGTTTTTATTGAGAGAATAGATAATCTAATAACATGGTAAGAAGTATTAGCTGCTACTTTAAATTGATTTTGTTAATTATGATTTATTAGTTTTCATTAAAAAATTCTATACTTATCAATAACTAAATGTAAAATAATAAAGTCAATTATTCATTTTTATAAGACTATTTTATTAACTTTATCTTCTTGAAATCTATAGTATCTTGTTTTCTAGTAAACATCATTTTCTAGATAATATTTATATAAATCAGATAGAGGAGCATTATTATTGAGTACAATTTTTTTAGATTTGATGAAGTCTTTAAATTAAATAAATTCGTCGAATTCTTATTTAAGACTTGCATTATATTGATATTGATATTAAGGCGTACTAGTATATTATGGAGGTTGATATTGTTGTTATAAACTTGAATATTATTTTTATTACTATTATTAATTACTCATGTAATCCTTTCCAATGTATGAATTATATTGAGAAGGAGGAAGTTAGGTTTCTAATTAACTATTATTTAAGATTGATTCTTATTATTTCTAATTATTCATCAAAGAAGGAGTGTATTAATTTATGGTTTCAAGCATTTGATCTAGTTTTTGGTTGATTCTTTAAATTTCAGGTCTTGTGTATTCTTATGGTTTCATTGATTATGAATTATTTTATGGTAATATTGTTCTAGATTGATAAGTAGAGAATGTTTAGTATTGTTTGAAGGAATTGAGATTGTTGTCATTCATTGATTAAATAAAATTATATTTCCAGATTAAATAAATAATGATTGAATACAAAAAATAAAAATAAATGTGAATATTTAATTAATCAAAAATTCTGAATGCTATTATTCATACTAGTCATATTAGGTTGTATAGCTACAAAAGATGCTGATTTGATTGAAACTGAAATAGCTTAATTGGAGCATTTAATTTAATTGCAGACTGAAAAGTTACATTACTTAAAAGAATTGAGAGATATAGCAATAAGCAATTAATAAAACATTCCTGTATTGAATGATTAATATAGGAATAGTAAGTCGATTAGTAAATACTCTAAGAAATTGTATAAAAGAAGCCTTACTAATCTTAAAGTAATACTAAACAAAGTTTAAATAAAGAGAGATCTTTCACAAATAGAATGCTAAAGAAACATTAATTTAATATTACGAATTCAATTTTAGATGCATAATTGATTTAAACGTAAATACTTATCCATAATTTATAGTTTCTAATACAAATCCCCAACAACTGATAATTCCTTTACTTAAATGTTATATGTTGTAACTAATAATAAGGAAATCGAGATTTACGATTTATCAAACACCATGATTGTAAATGCCCAATTAGGTATTTTAATTAATTATACATAAGAATTCTAACCATAATATGTATCAATTAGTAATAGAGCTGATGATCCAATATTAGCATTGGCAAGTAAATAAATTATATTAATAAAATTGATAGATAAACATGGTCAATTTGCCTTGTATAGAATAGAGAATTAGAGAGTTCCAGTCGATTCTCAAGATTCTTAAACACCCAAGACTAAGTCAGCTATTCAATTAAATAAAGAATTTGAATTGAATATTCAAAATTAAGAAATCACATCAATGATTTATGCAATGGTGAAAGGCACCAAATACATACTTTTTGGTTCAAACAGCGGAAGTGTTTAGTAATTATTTAGAAATAATCATATTAAGTGTATACAATCGTAATGGAACATTGGTAGGTGAGAGAAATTTGAATACTCCAATCTTATAAGTAATTAAATCATATCCTAATATGTTATATTTAACGTAGACTGGATTTGGATACATTAATCCGATAAATGTAGAAGTAGTTTAACCTATTTGTGATAATGTAAATTTTAATATTGATTATATTTAGTTACCATTTTCAATAGTTCATGTCACTTTGGATATTCAATAAACAAATATTGTTTATGCACTATCTGATTTAGGGGAAGTATATGTGTTTGAAATAAAACAAAATGAGTAATGCAAAATGAAGTTAAAATTAGTAAATAATTAATAAACATCAGCTGTTTTCAACAATGCTAAATTATATAGTTTGAGACATTATTTGATTATATACGATTAAGAAAGTAGAGAATCTTTATTATTTAATACAACTGATGTTTTGACTGAAGTAGATTATGAATAGCCTTTTACCCTTGATTTCTTTAAATAAATCAAAGGTCAATAAGTGATCTTGTAATCAATTAAAGGTAATGGAGCTTCCCACTATTTACTTACTAGAGAAGTATAGAATGATCATGAGTTGATCAGTTACTTTGAGATTACAATGCCTTAAAAGAAAGATACGGATATCTTTTCTAATTTTCGATTCCCTATTATAATAATTGCAATAGTTATTGTGCTTTTATATTAATTTTGGTTTAAGGGGAAGAAGAAGGACAAAAAGGAGAGAGGATCTAAAAAATAAATTAGAGGAGAAGAAGAGGAGATAGAATAAATTTTGAATTAGGCTAAGAAACCTTTGATTGGAGGAGTGGGATCTGCGTCAACAATTTAAAATAGGTCTCCCACTAGATCAGAAGTTTAGAGTGGATAAAAGTAAGTAAGATTTGATGAAAATTTAAAGAGAGCAGATAAGTTTAAGGAATAACTTGATAATTTAGATTAGAAAACGAAATTGCTTAATGAGAGAGTTGGTGTTTCGAATAATATTGAAGCATAAAGACAAAGTAATAATAATTTATAAATATTATTAGAGTTAGCATAATAAGCATTACTGTAGAAAAATAAATATGTATGATAAATCATAAAAATAATATAAATCATTATTACTGTTTTTCATCAACATTATTGTATAATGTATCATGGTATTACTGAAGTTGTTTCATGAATCCTGTGTTTGGTTAAGCTATTGGTCTTTTAGATTTCACTAATTCTAGAGCATCATTTACACTATATTTATGATTCTTGATTAAATAAGCAATAATGAAGGTTGTTGATCTTGATTTACCAGCAAAACTGAATATTTCATAATATAGTTACCAATGAACAAGAATATTTTACTAAGAATTCACAGCATTTTCAATGAATGCATTTGATTCTTCGAATTTCGATTTTATATCTTGATCTACACTATCATTTATATTAATTATTAGTGAAGTAAAATCTTAAGAAAATGGAGCCTTTGGCATTTCACAAGCTGATAAGATAAATTTCATATTTGCTATTTATAGAATTTATAAGATTTACTTTCCAATAATTTCTTTTTATTTAAAGCACATCCCAAACAACCCAAATAAAGATTTGGAATTATTTCTATGGGAATGCTATCTTCCTTCAATTGTCTCATTATTAAGAAGATTTTTATCTTATCCATCAAATTTTAGACTGAAAGATTATGATTGCTTTCATTTTCTTTTTTCTCTAATGTTTCTTCTGTTTATTACATAAATTTATATAAAAAAATAATTAATGGAAAAATCTGAACAAATCTCTAATACGGATGATAGAAATTTGCAACTCTCTTAATTGGTTTTATAATAGAAGAGAGAAAAAATGGTTTTACAAAAAAAAATATAAGCCTTAGAGAAATAAAATAAGTAAATTATTAAGTTCATTAGAATTTTGACTCAACAGATGGAATCCTATAAGAATGAAAAAGAAGAATAGGATCTTTAAATTAAGTAGCTCAAAGAATACATAGCTAAATAAGACTCAGTTACAACCAAATTAAATGGATTAATGTAACTAATTAATTATGATATAGAAAAAAGTTAATTCAAAGAGATGAAGAGAACTAATAACATGAACATTCTTTAAGTGCACCTAAAACTGATGCAAAATCAAATAAATATGATAATCAAGAAAAAAAGAAAAAAGATAAATAGTAATTTTATAATATTCATTATTCTATAGATATTTGGAAGAATAATAAAAATTGGATCTCAATGAATAAATAATTGCTTAATTTAAAAAATAATCTCTTAAAGATTAATCTGCTTCAAGCAAACTACCACCAATTGATGATACAAAGAATAAACCAATTATTGTTTAAGTTCCAAAAAGCTAATTAAAGAAAATTAATCCTCAATTTTTAATTGAACAATTACAAAAAGAATGAAAATAAATAAATCAATCTATTTTTTGTTAATTGTTTCTATAAAATTAGAACATTTCCTCTTCAATTGGATGCAATTCCTTAGCACAAATTACAAATGAATGTAATGGTTGTCCCATCTCTATATCTAAAAACTCATGTAAAAATCCAGATACAATCTTATAATATATTAATATATTACTTTTTATGTTTCAAATCCAACTCTAGCAACTGCAAAGCACTTTGTTTTTTCATCTACTGAATTTAAACCCAATTCTTTATCAGATTCTATTATTTATTAAACAGCTATTTGAGTGCTCATGAATCTAGGAGCTTCATAAATTTTTTTGCCTCTAGCTAAATTTTCCTCTGATATCTCCTTAACTTTAATATCTAAAAGAACTAAAGTATGTAAATTATGATCTAAATTTGCTTTGATCTTTGGATAAAAACTATAAGGTTTCCATTTTTCTGTAAAAAATGGTACAGACACTGTTTCTCCAAATCTATAAACCTACAGTCCAGTACAACCAATAGCATTAATTATTGAAGCATTATGTATCACTTCTACTTTGATTCCTAATTTTACTGCTCTTAAAAATAGATCTGTATGTGTAGTTGCACAAAAGGGATCACCAACAACTAAGAAGGCATAATTATTTTGAGGATCTTTAGACACATTTTCAAGTATTTAGTCAATACCAGTTTCACAACACTCTCTATCTGCTTCGATAACTTCTTTTCCATAAAATTCTTATAGCTTTAATTTATTGATTCCAAGTATTGATGTATAGCTTTCTAGATAAATTTCTTTGCATGTTTTTACAGCCTACTATGTATTAATAAAATACCTCAAGCCCTTTAACAGTAATATCTAAATGATCACCAAGTCCTAATCCAATAATATAAAAAACCATTAATAAATATTAAAATAATAATATTGATATTTAATATTAATTAAATTATCATCTCATATTGTATAATTCAAGCTATTTCTTAGAAAAAACTTATTTTGATAATAATCTTTTTGGCTTTCATGTATTTACCAATTCATAGAATGAAATCATCAAAATAATAAAGTAAGTTTTTAATTTTCATTCTCTATAAATTCTATTCCCATTAATTTATCATTTATCAATTTTATACAATATCTTATTCTTAATTTCAACTGTTACTATAGTTTATTAATAATTATTGATATGCTTATTATACAATTTTAAAATATTCAGATTTCGATGAATTAATATCCTAATATTCATATCTTTTGAATCACTATTGTTCTTAATAATTATTAATACCCTTCATCATTTTTATATTAATTTAGTATTGTGTAATTTAAATGACTTTATTTAGAAATAAATGTCAATTTTTGACTATAAGTGTTAAAAATGATAACTTTTTTGTTCTTGTTTTATAATTTTTCAATTTAATAAATTGAGAGATTGTAGAAGTACGAGGTAATTAATACATTTTGATAATAATTTTATAATTCAATAAGAGTATTCTCAATTTCACTTATACAATAGCTTTCCTTTTTTAATAATCATTCTATCTTTAGTTGAAAAACTTCTCTTTTTATCTATTTATTACAAGATATCTTAATATTCAGTTTAAATTGTTGTAGGCTCTAATAATTATGCTACATGGGAAGTAGGAAATAACTTCTAATGTAAAGTTTACAATAATCTCTCATTCATTAAAACTAATTCCAAAACTTTGAATTTGTCTTCTTTTCTGAAAACGTTAAAATCTGAGAATTTACTCTCAACTTATACATTTTAACGGCGACGCATAATATCTTTACGAACTTACTTGATTATTTAGAATTGAATACCTCAACGCAATCAATAAAAAACTCTTCATATTCACTTCTTGTGGCAAATGCTTTTGTTGATTAAGTAATTGCTTAATTCATTTTCTAACGTAATAGTTGTATTTATTTAGTTTAAGTATTTTCAATAAATGAAACGTATTGAGCGATTTCATTTATGATTTATGTTTAATCTTCATTTGTTATTCTCTCAAAAATATCTTACAATTATTTAATATGTTTTGGTTATGCTTATCCTGACATAATTCTTTTAGCTCTTGGCTATGTGCAAAATAATTATTATTCTTTTATCTGATCTGTTTGTTCTGTAGCAACACTCGTGGTATGTCTTATGACTTCATATCTTTTATTCTTTCTCATCAATTATTTAATTTATTCTTCAAGGAACTCATTTTCTTTTTATACTTCTTATAATCTGAACTTCAATTCAAAGATATCTTTGTTTTTAACTTCAATTTTTGTATATAGTTTTACACTCTCTTCTCTAAACCATTCTAATTGTTACTCCATATTTTGAATGCGCTTATTATCTTTATAGAATTTCTCCATTTCTATACTTTTCTCCTTTAAGTATTTTAAGTCTTCCTTTACTTATCTCATGTAACCATTATAGGCTATAATAAATTCAGAAAGTGCTTTCTCTTTTACCATTGTAACTTTAGATTCCAGCATATCCAAATAGTTTTCTACTTGAGTTTTCAAATCATTAATCCTTGTTAGTTTGTGTGGAGATGATGGTTAAGATTGAACATCTTCATAATTCTTTCCTGATATATATGATTTATGAGAATTTCTAATTGCAAAACTTTCACTATCGATCATAAATTAATTAATGAATAAGTAGTTAAAAGACAAAGAAAACAAACCTCTCATTGATAATGCTAGATTCAAAAGAATAGGAACAACTGATAGAACTGCTTCGCCTATAAACTAAATATTGTCCAATATGAGAAAATAGCAATCACCACTTTTATCTGCTAGAACACCTAAAGAATGTTAGAGTAGAATATCCAATGATTGTGAACAATAATTGCAATTTGATACCATTTTAGAAATGGAAGAAAGAAAACGAAAAATTAGAAAATTTAAGTAATGTTTAACTGAAAA
This sequence comes from Paramecium sexaurelia, assembly GCA_000733375.1. Classification (NCBI taxonomy): domain Eukaryota; phylum Ciliophora; class Oligohymenophorea; order Peniculida; family Parameciidae; genus Paramecium; species Paramecium sexaurelia. The sequence continues at coordinate 39,314 of JPFM01000093.1, read as the reverse complement.
TATTGAAAAATTAAAAGAATTAGATGCTATCACTTAACAAATAATATATTTTGAGGATTGTTTAAATTCAATTCTGAAAAATATTAAACATATTAAAGTATAGAATATATTAATAACTTTAGAGTGAAATCTCAGAATAAATTAAGTAGCAATAAATTAACTAAAAAAGTAATATTCATCAAATAAAGGAATCAATTAAACAAATGTCTGAAGATATATCATTGAATGAAATTAATATAGTAAAGGAAATGTAAATGAAACCATTTAATAATATAATGTCTCATTATATGAATAAATGTGAAGGATATTTGGAGAAAATTGATAATATGATAAACACATCAAAACAATAATTAGAGTTCAAAGATTTGTGCAGATAAATAGAATAGAAATTAATGACGTTAAGAAATTAATCCCCTCATTTTAAAGAGGTATGAAATATGATTTTAATCATTCTGATGATTCTTTGTTTATTTAAAATAGAAATTTATCAGGAATTATCCAACCAGTTACTATTGGTAAACCTTACTTTTTAATTAATAAAAAATGTTACTTTCATTTATTCACAAATCAATTTCAATTATGCTAAAGCTATTTAAACTTCATATTTCTAATCTTGTTGTTACTATTATTATGATTATTATTATTATTAAGGAGTGGCTTATAAGGAAATCCTTGCAGTTTTATTTGTATAATCAATTTAAATTGTGAATGTAAGATTACCCTTAATTGTCTATTCTTCAAGTGTTATTTCAGGATTAGTTTATAATTAATCACATAAATCTAATATGTATCCACAGTTTTCATAGCTAATTGGAAAATTTAAAGATTCTTTGTTATTAACCTAAAGTTTAATACCTATTTTTTTATACTTCTCTTCCAATTTCTGCAAGTGGTTAAAATCTCCATAAATAAATATAATTTCTTGTGTATTTCATTTTTACCACAACTGAACCTTGTTTAGTTACTTAATATTAAGGCTAAGATTTAAATTATAATTCTACATAGCAAGGCATAAGTGAAACTATGGCTCCTTTTCCTTTGATTTTACTAATTTGATCATAATGATTTATAACATCAAAAGAGTATGATGGATTATATTAGGTTGCTTTCATTCCTGATTTTGGTTATGATTACTTTGTCAAGTTACAGAATCTGAAACCTAGATTACTTATCCTTCTTAAAGAGTATCCAAACATTAAATAAATATTATCACTATTAAAATTTATGATCCAATAATTTATTCATTTTCTCAATACCTTCCCAAATGCCTTCTCCTGTTTTTGCACTACATCTTTACGTCACTACATCAAATTCCTATTTCTGTATATCATTGTATAATTCTATTGGTGATGATCTAGGTTGATCAATTTTATTCAGATAAATCAGCAACACTATCTATTTTAGATGACATAATACTTTCTATTTTATTTCGCCTCCTATTTTTTTCAATTCATTTTTAACATTTTCAATCCTTTCTTAATCTGTTGTATCTACAACAAATACTAATCCATCTAAATTTTCATAATAATGAGACCATAATGTTCTAACTTTTCCACCAACATCAAAAATTAAATAATGTCTTGCTTTATATTAAATTGATTCCACATTCAAACCTAATTTCATTTAGCAATACCTATTGTAGGTTAAGTTTCTGTGAATTTTCCATTTTTTAGATATTGAAGTATGGCTGTTTTTCCACTTCCTTCTAATCCTACTATTACAATTTTAAGTTTCTTAGAACTTTACAAAGCCATGCTAATATCTTCGTCTTTTGATGAAGAAGTGAGACAACCCATATTTTAATAAGAAAAAAAAATAAAAATTTTATAAAATATAGATAATATTATAATGTGTTTTTTTATAAAAGTTAGCTGGACTAATTATGATTTCCAAGAATTCAATTATAAATTTAATTTTATATTATATTAATTACATCATCACTTAAAAAAATATTTTTTTTTTAATTCTAATAGATAAGCTTTTTTTAGATTTTAATAAAATTAAAAATTTTTTTCAGATAGATTACTAAAAGAATAAAGAAAATGAGATTCATTTCATGTATAATTATTTAAGCCATAGTTATCTATTAAAGTAACTATTAATTCAGTATCCTTAGCTAAATGTTGTGAAAGTGCTTGTTCAACTTGTATTTGGGTATGTTTGGCATGCAAATCAGGATACTATTATAATGATTTAAATTGTATACCTTGTACTAGTAATTGCTAAAATTGTGATCAGAATAATTGTCATAAATGTTATGACGGATATCTTTTGAATGCTAATGCTTGTTATCCATGTACCAAACCATGTGCAAGCTGTTCGCAGAGTTTAACAACATGTGATACTTGCATGGATACACAAAAATAGACACCACCATAATGTAATTGTGTTTCAGGATATTTGATGAATACTTCCAGCTATCTATGCTAATAATGTACATTTCCGTGTGATACATGTTAAATATTTGTTACTAATTGTTAAACTTGTGTAGCCTCTTACACATATAATTCAGGTACATGTTAATGCTAAGATAATTAATATGAATAGAGTGGTACACCTAAGACATGTTAGAATTGTACAAGTCCATGTAAAACATGTTCAATATCAAATACTAATTGTAATTCTTGTTTAGAAGGATTAAATAGGCATTTATCAAATTATTAATGCATTTGTGATGATGGCTTTTATGAAAATACTGTTTGTGTGCTTTGTTAATTGCCTTGCATATGGTGTACTTCAGCATCAGTATGTACCTATTGCTATCAGCCAACTTTATAATTAACTCCCTCTTGCTCTTGCTAAGCAACCTATTATATGGATGCTTCCTTTAGTTGCCAAAATTGCATTAGTCCTTGTTAAAATTGTGATTCCCCATCCGTTTGCACTTCTTGTGTTAGTAATTATTATATTTCAGGTAATACTTGTTATTAATGTGACATACCATGTTATAACTGCGTTGATTTGGCTACCAAATGTACTTCTTGTGCTTATACAAATTAATTAGTATAGAACAATTAATGTATATGTGCTGATGGATATTATATGGATGGTTCATTACATTGTTAACCTTGCACTCATCCTTGTAGCAAATGTGAAACATATTCAAATTATTGTATTGCATGTGCATCAACATACATAATGAGTACAACTGTTGCAAATACATGCGAATGTCCTGCACAAAACTATGAAGTATTAACTAATACACCTAATAATTGTGAACCGTGTACATAACCATGTAAAAGTTGTACAGGAACATCAGTCTAGTGTTTGACATGCATCGATATTTAATAAACAGTAGATGCATCAAATGAATGTAAATGTAATGATGGATATTTAATGAGTGGAGTAAATTGTGTTGTGTGTATTAATCCATGTACTAAGTGTTCAGGTAGCACAACCTTTTGTACATAATGCAAAGACTCGTAGCATTATTTAAATAATGGTAAATGTATCTGTAACGATGGATGGGTTCTTAATAATAATTATGACTGTATTGCTTGCTAAGCTCCTTGTGTTACTTGCTCAGTTAATACTACTCATTGTACTCGTTGTATGGATACAAATCATTTAATTAATACAACTTTTTAATGTTATTGTAAAGATACATATTATTCAAACACTGCTAATACATGTGCACCATGTATTTTACCATGTAAAAATTGTAATATTAATGGATGTTTAACATGTATTGATAGTAATTAAACTGTTAATTCATCAAAGCAGTGTATTTGTAATCCTGGTTATTATATGTCTGGTGTTAATTGTTCTTAATGCAATATACCTTGTAAAACATGTGAAATTAATTAAAATCATTGTTTAACATGCATTGATATTAATCAAAGCTAAATTAATAATCTATGTATCTGCAATGATGGCTATTATGAAGTATCAAATTATTGCTAAAAATGTTAATATCCATGCACAAAATGTGAATTTTCAAAAGATCATTGTTTAGAATGTTTAGATTTAAATCATGATTTAATAAACAATGAATGTATATGCAAATATGGATATGGATCATCAGGAAATGGAGGAATAAATTGTTCTTAATGTTTATATCCATGTCTTGATTGTTCTACAAGTGTAAAAACTTGTCTATCATGCATGGATAATAGTCTATATCATCTCTAAGATGATTAATGTTTATGCTAAGATGATTACTATTAAATAGACTAATAATGTAAGAAATGTTCACCTGAATGTTCAACTTGTGTATCTTAATCTGATTTATGCTTATCATGTTCAGATCTTAATCACGATTTTATTTAAAACAGTTGCATTTGTAAATTTGGCTATTATACAGATATAGAGATGAAATGTTCTGAATGTTAATTTCCATGTGTAACATGTGTTTTAAATCATAGTTATTGTACATCATGTTACTATGATAATTAATCAGTTATCAATGGATAATGCATATGTGATCATGGCTATTACTTCTCTGGTCTAATATGTAAACAATGTAATCAAATTTGTACTACTTGTAATTCATACTTTGAATGTACAGGGTGTAAAGATGAATATTATTTGTCGAATACTTCTTGTTTAAAATGTTAGAAACCATGTTAGACTTGTCTAAATATTGATATATGTAAATCTTGTTCTGAGCATTATTATATGGATTAGATGGGTCAATGTATTGAATGTATTTCAAATTGTAAATATTGCATTGACACAACAAGTTGTATTCAATGTGACGACTCATTCTTTTATGAAAATGAATTATGTATTCCTTGTTTTGATAAATGTAAAACATGTGAAAATACTTCCTATTTTTGTACTTCTTGTATTGATATGAATTAAGAATTGATAGATAATTAATGTATTTGTAAAGATGGTTATTATGAAGAAAATTATCATTGCATGCGTTGCAATTATTCTTGTAAACTTTGTCATAGTCTATCCTTTTGTACTGAATGCAATTCTATACATCATATTATCTTGGTCAATAATCAATGTATTTGTTAAGATGGTTTTTATGATAACAATAAAATTTGTTTAATATGCGATTAAAGTTGTTAAACATGTTTTGAAAGTGCTACTCATTGTTTAAGTTGTAATGAATAGAAAAATAGAGTATTACACTAAAATTCATGCATTTGTTAGATAGGTTATTTCGAGAATTATTAAAATATATGTTGGTCTTGCAATTCAAACGAAGGTAAAGAAATTAAAGATTGTAAGTATAAAGATTGTACTGATCTAATTTGGACCTATGGTGAAGAATGCGATGATGGCAATAATATTACGAGAGATGGATGTTCAAATTGCAAAGTTGATCATAATTACTCTTGTATAAATACTATACTTGAACCATCTCTCTGTTTTCCATGTAGTGAAAACTGTTCAAAATGCTAATTGAATTAGATCTTGAAGAAAACTGATTGTATTCTATGTGAAGAGGGATTTTTTCTATTGGATAACATGTGTGCTAAATGCGTTGAGAAATGTTTAACTTGTGAAGCAAGTCCTTCTAATTGTATAACTTGCAGATATTTAAAGAATGCCAAAGAAGAATGTTAAATATGTGATTCATTAGATGGATAATATACTGATCATATTAATAATAAATGCTACTCTACATGTGGTGATGCTTAAAAGTCTTAATATGAAGAATGTGATGACGGGAATTTGATATCAAATGATGGTTGTAATTCAAATTGTAAAATAGAAAAGAAATACATTTGCAAAGATGCAAATTGTATAATACCAGGTTATCCAATTCCCTAATTAATCAGTTATGAAGACACATCACTATATAATAATTAAAGATTATTCAAGTTAACATACAACGCTTTATTAAATATTACTTAAAATAGTTCAATTGAAAATGAAATAGAACTCTTTATTAGGAATGAATATGCAGAAAAACCTATCGATTTTTTATTTTAAAAAACACCTGAATACTCACTCAATAATTAATCATAAATTAATTTCACAATTGTTATATAATTGAAATTAAATAGAAGTTCAAAAAAAGAAGAATTAATTCTCAAATATAATAATCTGACTAAATTTATATCATATTAAGGTTACTCATAATAAGAATCCAGTATTTCAATTATTATACCTGAATACATGTTCATTAGTTAGGATTCTGTGGCATAAGTATAGGTGGCTTCAAATAGTAATACGTATGTATTGTATGCTATGGGTACTATGAGTGGAAGTGCAATTTTATTTGGTGGCTTAGATATTTTTTATAATTTACTTGATACCATCTAAATGCTATCTTATTTGAAATACATAAACAGCCAATTCCCTTACAATTTAGAAGAGTTTTTTAATTTGTTTGGTTTTGCTTAACTCAATTTTATCTCAAAGTATTTAAATATCTAAGGCTTAATTGATCCTTACATACCTTATGAAGATTTAAAACATATACCTCTGAGAATCGAAAACGATGATTTAAATTCCTTATTTATTATTAATGGATCATCTGTTTTATTAGTATGGCTCTCTCTCTTTTTAATATATGGATTATCAAAAATTATTCCTTAAATTTTGTATAAGTTCAAATGTAAATATTATACAGATGTTCCTGATAATTAAAATATTTCCATAAAATTGAAGATAATGTTTTTATCAGCAAAACTATTCATAATCCAATTATGTTATGTTATTATATCAGAGTTCTTTTATAGCGGAATGTTTAGAACACTTTTAGCAACTGCCTACGATTATTCATTTTCTTTAACCCTTTAAATATATGCCTTAGAATTACACTCTTAAAATGTATTTATCTGTTTGAGCTCATATTTAGCATTGTTGGCTTTAGGAATATATTTATTAGCAATTTATATTGTGATTAAAATTAGTGGTGGATCTAGATTATCATAAAAACAATATTAAAATAAATTAAAATATGGATCTCTCCTTGAAGGAATAAAAAAAGAATAATATAGTAAATACTTTAATGCAGTTCTTTTAACTAAAAAACTCTTTTTTATGTTCATTCTTATATTTTGTTATTCATCTCCATTCATTTAAGTTATTAATCTAACTTTATTATCCTTTTTACAATCTATATTTTTAATACTCTACAAACCATTAGATGATGAAAAAGAATATAAAAAATAATTATCTTGTGAAATTAATACAACAAGCTCATTAATTTTGATCTCAAGTCTAGTCTTAGATGGAGAATTAAAAAATTTTAGTGATGATCTTAAAACAACAATTGGATGGCTTTGTATTGCTAACATTACATTAATTTTTGCTATTTAATTGATAATAGACGCTATTTAATAATGGACACTTTTAATAAAAAAATATAAAAAACTTAAAAGGATTATTCAAAAAATTAATTAATTATTTCATTCTTCTGCTCCTGCTCCTTAACAATAAAATCATGATATTTTTACTAAATCCGCTAGCCCAATTAAGCAATGAAATTTGAGTTTTTAAACAATATTTTTGTCCTATCTTTTTTTTTTATGAAAATCAAATTCTAAGAATTCTACAACTTTAAATAGATATTTTTGATTTCATAAAAAATTTTCATAACCCCTAAATTTTTCTATTTTAAATTGTATATTTCCTTTTACCATATTTTAGGCTTGCCACAATTATTCATAATGATTTAACATATAAAATAATTAGGTCTCAAGTAAAAGCAATCTATTTTAATCTATTTTAATCTATTTTAATCTAATTTAATCTATTTTAATCTATTTTAATTTATTTTAATCTAATTTAAATTGATTTTTATTATTCGAAAGATAATAAATGTTTAATTTATGATTTTTTTATAGAGTCTTATTTTATTTTAATTTATTTTTATTTTTAAACTAATTAAAATTAAACTATTAACATCATATGTAATTTTTTAATATATTTATTTATCTGCAAATTTATTAGATAAATATTTTGGTGTAATAAATCATTAAATATATTTCGATTAGGAATTATTAAATATTAATTAGATATCTATAGTCAAATTTGATATTAAATATTTTTCATAATGTATTCATTGCAATCTTTTATAATTATACCTATATTATAAATTAAATATAGGTAAATTATACATGCAATTCAATACAAATGTACATATAAATTCCATCTTAATAAATTTTTAATTTGATGAAACTTTAATAAGATTTGTACGTTTAAAATTCTTAAGGAATACTTTATAATATTTTTATTATTAATTATTAAAATGAAATCGTTGTGTTAAACTTTAAAATAATATTAAATAAAAATAAAAACTAATTCAATATTAAGAGCTTTAAGTGGTTTTTTTTGATGTAACAAGACTAACTAACGTTTCCTTTGCACTATTTGAATATGATTTTTTTGAAACAATTGAATTGATTTATTTTCCTTGGTTAGTAAATTCAGAGTTGATTCCAGTTTATTAGTAATTATTACTAATTAATTGATACATTTAATTTTATCCATATTCTCTATAAAATTATTCTTTACAGGCTTATTCAGCTTATTATAAATCTTTAATGATGGGGATACATAATTAAGCTAATTTTTGATCTTTTTAAATACGTACTAACAATTAATGTATAAGATTTTGGCCTAAATCAAAATTGCCATTTTAACAAGCTTATCTTGCATATTCAATTGTTTCACTTGCTTTAACTCTATAATATTGTGACATAACATCTTAATCTTCTTTATCTTAAGTAATTTCCTCATCATAATTGTAAAGAGTCAATTATAAATTAGCAGATTTAGTAAAAGTTTATCCAGTCACTGGATTGTTGATTTTAAGTTATGCTTAAATAATGTTAACATTTCTTTGATGATCCTCTATTCTATTTTAGAATTTTGGAAGTTTGAGTTGAAAAACATAATCTTTTCTTTAACCATAAGATAATTAAGGGATTTTGATATTAAAAGCTTAATGATGTTTTTACCACATTGATCCATAAGTTTTCGAAATTTAAATATCTGAAAATGGAATATTAGGGTTTTATAATATTTCTATTTCGATTTAATCAGCAATGACTGAAATCAATCCTCCAAATGCATCTGCAAAATATTCATCCAAAAATGAAATATCTTAAACGAAGTAAAATGATCCATTTTTTAAATTAGAGATTTATGTCATCATATATGCATCATGATCTTCACCAAACCCAAATGTATGTAAAGTAAAAACTTCTTACATTGTTCTTAATTAATGTCCTATATTTTATACAGCCTCAGCATCTTGTCCATCTGATAACAAGAAAATGGATGAAACATTATTTTTATAACTTCTTTATTTTAATTATTAGAAAGCTAATTCAGTAGCAGATGAGATGAATGTATCTCCTTCAGCATATATTTTAGCTATCTTTTATTTAAAGTATTATTTATTCCTTTCTGTAACACACATTAAAGGAGTTAGTCTTTCAGCATCCTCATTAAAAGCTATTAATTGCAATCTATCTTAACTTTATAATAAATCCAGCAATATAATCAATGTATTTTTAACCATTTTTAATTTATCGCCATCCATGCTTCCACTTTTATCAATCAAACAGATCTAAAATAAATTAAAAAATATTTACAAGATCAACACCAACTCTTTTAGCATCTTCTTAATACTTAATATCTGCTGTTTTTATGCTTAACATTCCTGGTAAGTATTAATCTTTTGAATATAATAGTTTTCCAACCTTGTGTGATAATTTAATTTCAAATGTAAGAATTTTGTTATAATCTAATTATGACTATTTGCTTTATTAGTTTTTTATTGGTTTAATATATTCGTCGTCATTGTAAACTTATTTTCTTTAGCTGTACGATTCTTAAGAATTTTTATTGGTTCTAATTATAGAAGGAAGTGTAGTTTGTTTTGATGAACTTTATGAATTTGTTGATTAAAGATGATTGAACATTGGTGTCATTAAATTAAGATGAGAATTTGACTACTGATTATTGAAAATATTTTGGTTTTATTTTGGATGGAAACTAGGTATCAAATTTACTTTGTTATGTTCTTATCCGAAGGAAGTTTCATATTATCCATTTGATAATTAATAGGGATAGCTATTTTATGATTTTTATTATAATAAGGAATCCAATTGAAAATTCTTATATAAAATAATAATTTACTTAAACATTTCCAAATGAAAATATTTCACTATTATAAGGTTTCTTTACAAGATTTCTTTAAGCTTGGTTAACTAACAATTATTTTGCTGTATTTTAATTCACAGGAGTGTAGTTTGAATTAAAAGGAGTGTTTAAATTTTGTTAATTTCTATAACTAGGTAAGTCTTTCATTTAATTTTGTTTTAGCTACAACATTTTATTAATGGAGGTTTCTTATAAAAGATTTTATATTAATATTAAAAAAGGTTTCACTATTATTTTTTATATATACATTAGAAATGATAAAATCTGATATTAATTATTTGTAACGTTTAAAATAAAAAATATAAGCTTTCAGTTTATTTACTATTAATATTATGATTATTATTATTATTATTATTATTATATATATATATTCTTTAAGAAATATGAAAATATAAATTGATGTTTTTCATTTAATAATTTCATAAACTTCACATTCTTTTATATTAGGTTTATCTCCACCATAGAGAAAAGCACCTGCATTCTCTTAATATTAATTCCAAGAATAAGAATTTCCTAAGTAAGAACTTCCATTATTAAAATCAGTTGAAATATTGATATCTCCATTGCTACCAAAATACACTGCATACGCTGATTATTAACACCAAACAGCATTTTATTTGAATTCGTATTTTAATGGAAAAATTTCGTTGTTTGTATAAGAAAATATGAATGAACTGACTGTTTCATCTGTTGAATATCCATTCAATGAACCTATAAATTTACAATTTGCATATCCACCAAAAATTGGATTCCCAGGATTTTTTGATTTAAAAATAAATAATAAATTTTATCTTTACTCTATTTACTTCCATAAAGCATTAGAATTTAGACCATCCTTTGATCCATCATATACTTAATTGATTTTACGTACTTTTTACTTTATGTTGCTCTCAATTTAATTAATTAGATTCTAAAAATAATCAAAAGGAATAATTTTCGAAATATTCATATTGCATTATCCTCTTATAAAAATATTGAGATCTAATATTTATTGTAATTGCGATTCAAATTTCTTCTCAATCTCTTTTTCATCCAAAAAATGAATGCTTAGGGAATATAAATAATTATATATACTCTTATTTTTATTATTAACCCTTTGATAAATTTTCTTATTGTTTATTTATTAAATAGATTACATCATCACTATTCTTTTATAAATCCTCAAAATATTTTTGTATTTTTATTTAAATTTAATCTTGTATATCTGTTTACCCATTTTATGATTATAATTACTTTATTAAATCCCATAAATCATCACATTTTAATTCCTATATATATCTAATTTATTTACCTTCTAATATATTTTTAACGTATTTTCATTAACTTAAATTACCTAAGCAATTTAAGCCTTGTATTCATTGATTAGTTAATCAATCCACTTCTAAAATTACCTCATCTAATTTTCCCATTATTAAAAATTTCCCTTCACTTATTCCTCACTTATTAGTGCACATTTATAACTTAAAGTAGCAAATTTTTAATCGATATTTGCTAATACTTTAATTATTTTTTAAGGATTTCTTTATACCTAAATATAATATTCTTAAATTACCTCATGCAATAATAAAATATTATCAAATGTTACTTTTCTATTATCATCTTACAATTCCGTAATACAAGCTGCACAAGCAAGATGAGTACTTTAATTATTTAAAATTAAATATTATATCACATATTCTCTGTGAATCTTACAATATGCTTCCGATTACATTTGATTATAATAATATGATATAGATAATAATTATATTAATTTCTGTAAAATTTTTCATTATTTTAAATCTTAGTTTTACATTTTCTTTCAATTTAATATAAATTTTTCACAAATCAAAAACAAATTTAAGAGAAGATTAAAAATATCATCAACAAAATTTCTCGATAACATCGTTCATCTTCAATGTTAAAAAATTTTCATGATAAATTGTTTAATTATATCGAAAATTAATTCTTATAGCTTCCTCTTTTCAAGAATTAAATTAATAACTGATGTTATTTCATATTAATTGTCAGAATATTAATTATACATTATATCAAATTTGCCTTTTTCATTCTAATTTCATAATCTCTTCTAAAAATTATAAATTCCCCACGATATTTATTAAATCAATTTATGCACAAAAACACTTAAATCATCTAAAATTTAATTTTATTTACGTTTTTTCCGTAACACCTTCCTTCAAATAAATATTATATTGTAAAAATAAAATATCTAACATTCTTTAGTATTTGTATCTTTTTAATATCATCGCTTGTGAAAATTCTAATATAAATTAATCATTTACAATATTTTTATAATTGATTGTTAAATAATAATTTAAAACTATTTACCATTATCCGAAATTTATTTTTGACTAAAATATTGGATCAAAATTTTTAATCAATAATTTCGATATATTTTATTCTAACATAATCCATAATTATTATTTTTATCCTTTTTGATCTAATGACTTTTTTTAAAATTCTTCATTCTTTTTAGATGTAATATCTTTATTTTTTAATTGCATTAAATTATGAATTTATTTTTTAGTTTTTTATTCTATATTTGAACTACACGTTTTTCTCAAACCTAAATTTTATTTATATCTTAATAGTTCTATAGAGGAAGAACATGTAGATCTTAAATATTAATGACTGTAGAGCTTTATAAATTTATAAAAGAAAATTATTAAAAATCAACATCATCTTAATTTGCATTTAGAGATAAGGTTAGATATGCATTTCCAACATTTAGAGCAATTCTTAAATCTATCTTTGAGACTACATGTTTAACTTATCATTTTGCCCTAGTTAAATTCTCCTTGTATGGATTTTGTCTTTGTTTGATTTACATATGCTTTACCTTTGCCATGAAATGCAGAATTAGAAAATTAACCATTATACTAATAGATTTTTATATTAATTGGATATTCCCCCTAATAATCGAAAAAACCATCACCCTCTAGTTTCCCATTTTTCCATTTTCCCCTATAAAATTTTTCAACTTGACCATTTTAAAAATATTTCTTCTCTCCCTTACCATTAGGTTTATCATCTTTTAATTTACCACTATACATTTTATAGTATTAGTACTCCACCATATTTATATTATTTCCTATATTGTAATAATAAACCTTAGCTAGCTAACCTTCTATTTTTTCATCTGCATTAAAAATAATTTATTAATAATAAATAATTTTTTTGCTTTTTTTAAAGAATTTCACAATTTCTCCCCTATAAAACTGTTCGCTTTATTAAAACTATCCTTTACATAATAACCAGAATTCACCATACTGTTTAATTTGAAAGCCAAAGTATGGGTTACCATTTTACATAAGAATCTTTTCTTCTCCTGGATAAATGGAATAGCTATAATTAAAGATGGACTATTTAAATTCCTAAAATTTATTAATTAATCGTATTTCAGATTATATTTCATGTAATTTTGAAATTTTTCGTAATAGTTCTTATTAATCAATTCTAGTTTCAAATCTCTCAATATATCTTGAACTATTATCTACTGTTGTTAATTCATCAGGTTATTCATATTTTTAATTTATAACATCGTAAAGATCATTAATAATATCTTTGATTTCCTTAGAGTGATATTTTTCGTGTAATTTATTTTAGTATTATGTTAAGTTTTCTTTTATCAGTATCATATCTTCATCTTGTTTAAAAAACAACATTCCTAAGAATAAATAGCCTCTTATTTTTTCTTGATTTTATTAAACCTTAATCCTTGAAAATATATACTCTCTTACGTATAAGGTGAATTTTATTCTTTTATTAATTAAAAAAGTTTTATAATAGTTGATTCATCTTTATTCATTGACCTTAAACATGTCAACTTTTATTCATTATAATAAAATTCAATCTCGATTTTTCTTTCATCTTTCTCAAGATATTTCAAACAAAATCTTTATTAAAGTTAACCTTCTAAAATATCTCGGATCTCTTTAAATTCAAATGTTGTCTAATTACTTTGTTGTTACATATATTTATAAAAAAAAAATTATAATTTTTTTTTGCGAATTAAAAAGGTAGATAAAAATATACAGTTTAGTTTATATAATTATTCATCAAGATAAGCTCAATTAAGTCACTATTAAGTGTTAATCCCATTTTTATATTCTAAAAATATAATTATAAATTTATATACTAATTTTCTATATATCAACTTTCTTACTAAAATAATCTTTAAGCTCATTCCATTCACCAGTTTTCAAACCATCTTGATCATAGAGGCCACCTCCGATCTCCTTATCTTATAATATAAATTTCCAACGGCCTTATTTTTTACCCTAAATATAAGTTCCTGTAGCAGTAATTTGAGACTCACTAAAATTTCTTAATTTTATACTCGGTAAAGTTTTGATATAATTCTGTCCACAATCCTGTTTTTTATCCATGGCAATCATATTCGCCTCCTCCACTAAATATATATTTAATATACATAGTTTAAAATTAAGAATCACCTTCTTTCAGATACTTTATTTCCCATTTTCCATTTTTTGTACTATTATTATATTTGCCATGATATGTAATTTAACAATCCCTTTTCATATCTAATTTATAATACCTATTGTAATTTTCATGCAATTCTGTCCAAAAACCTTATTTTTTCCCGAAAATATCAAATTCACCTCCTCCTCTATATGATAATGTTCTGAATATATATTACATTTCAGATTGTGTGTTTTTATTTTTCTATTTGATAAACCATTATTCTACTCGAAATCCATTTTAATATTTCCCTTCAAATGTAAAGCCAGTAACACTATAAAATATCCTTAAAATAATAACATCAAGTTATCATATATTTCAATCCAGTGTCCATTTTTAATTTAGTTCTCAATATAATCCCCACCACCACTTTATTATTTAATAATGTATTTACATTTCTTCTTTATCTTATATAATAATCCATTTTCCATATTTTAATCCTTGACTATATTTACCTTTACATCTTATAATTGAAGAACTATCTATTAAATATTTTAAATTACTAAATGAAATTATCATATAATTCTATCCAATCATCAATTTTTTGTCCTTTTTCACCATATTTCCCACCTCTATTTTAGAAATAAGAAATTATCTTTACAAACTAGACTCTTATTATCTATCTTCAAATATATTGTGCTAGCTAATTTACCACGAACCTATCTTAACTCCATAATTATACTCTCCTGTTAGTTTAATTTATTAAGAACTATTACTTAAAATAAGTTAAATTTACTCATTAAAATTTTTAGATACTTCTATCCATTTTCCGTTTTTATATCCGTTGATGTATTATCCTTTATATTCTAGTGTATATTGATGAATTTTACATTGTACTTCTTCATTTTCTTATTAACTCAAAATATTATTTTTTATTATGATTTTTGATTCCCAATCTCCAATTTTCAAATTATTTTCGTACTTCCCAATATAATAAACTTGTTAAGATCTAAAATTAGTGTCTCCTTCGGGAGATATATAGAAATTTTCTGATATTTGCTTCCATTCTCCTTATTTCATACCATTTACATACATTCCTCCACCACTATCATAGTTATAGTTATATATTACATTTTTTAAGTTCTCCACCTAATCTACCATTCTCCATTTCTAACTCCATTATCATAATTACCAACATAAAATATCGGACTTTTTCTATTAGTTTTAAATTTTGAAAATTACTTATGATAATTTTAATGTATTTCTATCCATTCACCAATTTTTTATCCATCATTAATGTAGTCGCCTCCGCCACTATATTTTTATAGATTCACTTACATGTATTGATTTTTCAAATAGATATTCCATTTTCCTATTTTGATATCATTTCTATATTATCCTCTCTCAGTAATTTCTTGATTCTTACAAAAATGTTGATTGATTTCTACCCATCTACCATTCTTCATTCCATTTGTATAGTCTCCTCCACCACTATTCCAAATCTAATAATGTATTACATAATTTATTCATCATATATGATCTTTGATCTTCCTTCTTTTCTTCCTTATCTATAATTAACATAAAATTTCACTTATGCATTACTAATAAATGATCATTATATTTTTATACTCCCAATAGTTATAATATAATTCTTTCCAAATACCATTTTTAAATCCTAAGTCGTCATAATAACCTCCTGAATCAAGACATTATCCTCTCCAAAATGCCTACCATAATCCTTACAATTTGTTTTTTTTTAACATTCCTTTCCATTCTAAATTTTCTAATTATTCAACATTATATAGGTTCATTTCCTCTTGATTTTCTGGTTTACTAAAGAATTTAATATTTAGTACATTTATAAAATTAGACCATCTTTCATATATTTTAAATATCCATCTTCATATAGTAATTAATAACTGATTTCTTATAAATCAGTATAAAACTTTTTTTTCCCATAAATCTGCCAAACTCCAAGTTTTTTGTTTGCTTAATACATCCCTGCCTAATAATTTTAATTAATATTGTTTTACTTACATATAGTATTGAACCATCGATAATATATTAATAATCCCCATGTTTCATTCCAAATAGCTCTGCTCCTTAAAGTAGTTTTGAACTATATTGTAGTTTTTATATACCCACTCTATTCTGTTTAACACTTTTTATTTTTATCAATCAAATTTGTTACTAATTTTTCAATCTCATCTTTTTATTGTTAAACTATTGTTAAACAACTCTCTCCCCATTCTTTCCATTATTCTATTAAGTTGTTTTGATTTATGTTTGTTGTTAAATATTCTATTCTTTATTTGTTAGAAATATTATTTAGATTAGGTTAAGTTGTTAAAATTTTCAATGATTCATTTAAGTAGTGATTAATTTAACAAAACTATTCCAACATTTTTTCAATATCTAATAGAAGTTTTTGTAATTTATCTATATCTTCTTTTATCCCTTTCTTGTAATCATTTATCTTTGTAATATCAAAATAATTTTCATTTCGGAAACTATTCGAACTGATAGAAAACATTTCTTAATGATTAGAATTAATTCTAGAGTTACTCATGGAATAAGTTGACTAGTTTTGAAAATTTTCGTCTATTATTTCAGGCTTGGTTTGTGATCGATTAGCAATTAATTTGCAAATTGAGATATATCGATAAGAACAAAATTTACAAATTGCACTTCCATAATTTGAACCATTTTTTGTAGAATTGTATTGTTATGGTTAGACTTCAGGAGAATGAAAATTCATAAAATAAATTATTTTCTATTATACACAAATAAGTAGATATTTTAATTTATGATTAACAGCAAGGACACTAATTAAATATAAGAGCATATTAAAGATACAATTAAAAACCTTAGAATATATAAATTTAATTATATGTACTTTCGAAATATATTTTATTTTAAATCAAAAACTAATTTTATATGTGCCTACTACTAATCCAAATAGTGCCTTCCCTTCACTTATTTAAACAGGATGATTTTTCTTTCTTTAATGTAATAAAACAAAAAGTTTGATTTTTTATATAAAATGTTAGCTAAGAATCAAATACAATTTTTATAAATATTAATAATCACATTCAAAAAATTCATATTCAACTACAAAATATTAAATTTCCTATATCAATTCAGGCCAAGATAATTGCAATTACTAAAATCATTTTTTATCATCACTGATTAATTATTTATTACTTATATATTTACTTAAGAGATACTAAAATAAGCAACAACAATTTTATCTATATACATATTAAAGGAAATTTTGTTAATTTTCTGATCTGGCAATTTATTCTGAATTAATATTTGAAGTTGATTTTTAGTTGTTTATATTAATATGATAATAATACTAATTAATTGAATCGATCTAAATTGTACTAAGCTAAATAAATTAAAAGACTGTAGACTATTGCCTTAATATATAAGCTTTATTTATATAATAATTTTTAATTGATTTAATAGCATATCTTCATAAGGATCAAGAGAATTAGATTTAATATATTACCATTGATTTAAGAATCTCATTGTTTTTTCATTTTGCTTTTGTTTGTTTTGGTTATCATTAATTTTGTAAATAGACTAATAACTTGATTAATTTTTAAGGAAATAATTATAAATATAAGTATTAATACAAGTAAAATAAAATTTTATATTTTATTTTCATAATTAATAAATTTAGGTCCTTTTATAATCTAGATAAAATCTATGATAATTGTTATACATATATTTTATTTATATGTTATTTGAATAAAATAGGTTTCAAAAATGATTGAATAATTTTATTAAATGATAAGTTATTTTTTGGAAGGTTATTTTGAACTTATCTCAATTTAACAAATCTAAATTATTTTTGGTTTAATTAAGCTTAGAAGTTGCATAGAGGATAAATTTAATTAATTCATTCTTGAAGGAAAATGCATCAATTTTTTTCATATAGTCGTTTTTATATTCAAATTTAATATAAATTATATTGATATATAAAGTTCTGACATAATAATATACTGTGAGCAATCATTTTTTACTTAAGAATAATTTATACTTTGAAATGAATATTCTAATTAAAATCATATAGCTTACTAATTCTATATATATATTAAGTAGAAATATTAGATAAAAAGAAAGTATGATGGATTAAATTTAGATGGTATTGATATTATGTTAAATTTTTAGTTGAATTAGGATGATTCGAATTTAATGGAAGGTAATTGATTCTTATTCTGAGTTGAATAATAAGAAAATTAATGAATTCATAAGTTAATTTTTTAAAAATGACAATCATATAAAAAAAGGGTAACATAGAAAATTTTTATGTTTAGAAGTAATTCTAGAATAAAATAATGATATTAAGTTTAAAATGATTGATTTTAAACCATTTAAATCATGAAGTTGCTTGAGAAAAAAATTGCATAAAGGAGGAAAAAAATGCGATTAAACATAAAAAGAAAGTTGCTGAGACAAATAATTTATTATTAATAATATTTAAGGATCACGAATTAAAGATTTCCTCATAAATAAATGTACTAGTAAAAATTTGATTATAATTCACTTTTATGGAATAATTTTTCTAAAAGTATGGAGATATTGGAGGAAGTTGTTTGTGAAGATTAAGAATTAATAATTGATGGTGGATATTGTCTTGAGAGTGATATTAACTAAATAAATTTGGAGTAAGGAAGAATGTTTAGTTTAGATAGAATGACAAAAAAGCAAAGCAATAAGTATAATTAAATGGATTTAAAAAAATTTAAATAATAATTTATTAAAATATTTATGAGACAGCCACAGACAAAGAAATCATTTAATATCTCTGACTCTTCATATTACATTTCTTTGGCATGCATCATTACATTTGAAATCTACTCTCTTTATCGATTTTCAATGATTTGCAAAACAAATCAAATAGAGGGCACTGAAAAAGGTATTAGCATTTCTATATTTATAGGGTTCTTTGGTATATAGAGAGATCATTCTGACCCTTAATGGGGAGAATTTGCTGGACATTTGAAAGAATTGATGATCTTTCAATTCATTTTTTTATTGGGATCCTACACTGTGAAATACAATAGTAAATTAGAAAATAGATACAGAAACCTATAATATTATAATATGTTCTTAGGATTGGGATATGGATTATATCTGCATAATATAGGAATGATATTTTAGATGACCATAATAATAAGTTTTTATATATTTTAAAAAGTAATAAATTTTATTAATAATAGATATGTTACAAAATGAAATATTTTATTCCAATATTATGGACATTGGCCATCTTAACCTTATGGTCAAATGAGACATTTAAAGGATACGAATTCAAGATGATATCTGAATCATTAAGTTTCTTAGACGATCTAAGAAGTTAAAATTAATTAGTAAGTTGGAATTTAGTTTTTAATATGATTTTATTAAGAATAATAAGTTTCTCTATAGATAGAGTTTGGGCCACTTAACATTCTAAATAAAATAGTATTTAGATTCAAAGTGAAAGTTCAAATCTTGTAAAGTCATATAGAGATCGTGTAGAAGAGTCATAACCCTTAGAAGAATATAATTTCATTGGATATCTAAGTTTTATATTTTATGTGCCTCTTCTCTTTTCAGGGCCATCTATGGGTTATAATGCATTTAATTCTTAATTAAAAATACCTTAATAAAGTATGAATAGAGCTTAAGTGTTAAAATATATATTGAGAGTCTATTTGTTAGACTTTTTGACATTTGAAATATTCTTACATGTATGTTATCCAAATGCAATTCCAAAATTAAAGGAAAATTTTCATATCCTTGAGAATTTTAGTGCTTATGAATTTCATATAATGTGTGTTATGAATTTGATCTTCTTATGGTACAAATTTTTAACAATATGGAGAATAGCAAGAGGATGGGCTTTATTAGATGGTAATTTTATTTCATTATAAAATGATAGGTATTGAAACACCTGAAAATATGAATAGATGTCTATATAATAGTTATAATTTTAGTGGATTTTGGAGATCTTGGCATAGAAGTTTTAATTAATGGTTAATTAGATATATCTATGTTCCATTAGGAGGAACTAAATACAAATCTTTAAATATGTGGGTTGTATTTTCATTTGTAGCATTATGGCATGATTTTAAGTTGGATTTATTATTATGGGCTTGGATTATTTGCTTAGCTTTAATTCCTGAAATAGCATTATAAAAATATTTTGATAAAGAATTCTTTTATAAAAAATGGTGGTTTGTTTACTTATGCTAATTGGGTGGAGGATTCTAAATACAAATGATGTGTTTAGCTAATTTGATTGGATTTGGAAATGGTTATGAAGGAATGACAGTTGTTTTCTATAAATTTATGAGTTTGGAAGGCTTGATTTGTTTTCTATTTTATTGCATAGTTAGGAATGGATGGATAACTACTATTCAATTTAGAATTAGAGATGATGAAAATGCAGAATCAAATGACAAGCGATTTTGATACCCAGTTAAGTTTATTCAAAACTTATAAAAAAATACAAATATTCAAAAATTTTATAAATCACTAATTTACGCTTAATCAAATACCATAATCATTCTTCTTATCTTCCTTTTTTTAATATTAAATTTCTTATTCCAATATTTATGTGTTCTAAAATAAGATACTCTTCTCTCCATTTCACTTCTTTCAAATAATTTATGCAAATATCATTAAAAGTAGATGATTTAAAAAAATTGATAAACTTTTCTTTCAATGCTTATAGCTATTAAAAGAAAAAACTTGCTAAATATCCGCATATAACCATTTAAAATGAATATTATAAGAATAATATAAAAAATAATTAAATAAAAATATATTTATTTGGATTTAAATTTACATTAAGAGATTACAAAAATTGTCAATTCTTAATGAGTTGCAAATAATTTAATTTTATTAGAATTAAACTCTAAAATACATAGTATCATATTTATTACTTTTTGGTATTTGATATCAACAACAATAATATATAAAGAAAGATATAAAATATTATTCTTTTTAATTTTAAAGAATAACTTCTTCTTTACCAATTAGATAAGTAATATTGTTAAGACCTTTATTGATAATTATCAAAAGTATCAAATTAGAACATCCAATATAATAAGTTATCGTTAATCATGGTTGAGATGAAGAACAAATAATATCTTGAATATAATGTCGGACTCTTCTTTCTGACATTCAATTAAATTAGTAGAATAATAGGGTAATCTCTTGTTAGGTGCTTTTAAATTGTAGATAACTCTTCTCATTATTAGGCAATTTTATTTATAATTAGTCAACATTTACTATAATTGAGGAGCTATTTCAATATACTATGATATTTAGTTTATGTAACAATTGAAAAATCACTCAAAATATCTAAAATATTAGATAAATTTATTAGAGTAATTTGATCTATGTTTTTTTTTCCTTTATATCTGAATTGATATTATTGAAAATTTCTTTATATTTACAAGTCAATATAAGATTTTTTCATTCTTGCTCCCAGATCTTATAATGAAATATTAGACTATTTAAACTTTTAATTTTAGTTTTCTAAATTATTTAAATATTTATTCTATTATATATCCTCACCAAAGATGAATAAATACCTTAATTATTAGCTAAGCTGAAGGATAAAGACTTTTTGAATTAATTTGAAGAAGAATTAGAAAATATCAAGCAAATCATCATATAGCAGTTACCACCTCATGAATTTAGAACGAAAAAACCAAATAAAAAAAAGTTAAATTATAAGATCCTCAAAACACCAGAATTACTTAATTTCATTGACATTATTATTTTCATCTTCCAATTATTGGGTTAATTATTATTATTATTATTATTATATATCAATTTATTTCTAAGGATAATTTTTAAGTTACAAGACTTTGTTTTTCATTTACTAGATTTATTTGATAATTTAATAATTAACTGGAAAACTTATATCTTAAATTTTAATAATCTTTTTAAAAATTACCAATTACATTTATTACAAAATTTTTCAAATAAAATATAATTCAATAAATATACAAAAGAATAATTTTTGAAAATAAGAATAATATTTTAAATTATTAGTCTTTTAATATCAATTTAATGCTCCTTTTTGTATAAATAATTAATTCAAATTTTATTTTTCAATTTTGGAAGTAAGTATACTATTAGATATTTTAGTACCTTAGCAATTCAATTAGTATTATCCTGTTATTATTTTATATTTTTGGAATTCTGATTTTTAATCTTATCCTATTTAGTATAACAGTATTTCTCTGTTGTTTGTAAAAATAAGAAATTCATGAATCTCAGGATGGAAATTAAAAGATAGTATTTTTTCTTTAAGTGTTACACATTATATATATTTTATTATTCTTTCTTCACTTAAATAAATTAATAAATTTGATTATGCAAAGCTAAAAGCTATTAGATATTTTGAATCCTTAGAAAACTAAATAAGGTTAATCTCAGAATTTTATATTTCTAGTTTAGATTCAACATTACTTTTAGATATATTAGATATATCCTAAATGGAAATTTCTAATTTCCTTTCCGCTTATCCCTTATTAACAAAAGCAATATCATTACCTTCATATGAGAATGTTAAACAAATATTAACAAAATTAAAAGTGTGGAGGTCAGCTTAAGATCTAGTAGTCATATCAAATTTAATAAGTTTATTTTATTTGATTGAATAGTAGATTAAATCTGTATAAAAATTTAATTCATCTTTTTCATCAATTTCAAAATTTAAAAATATTAAGCTTTCTAGTCTTTTTTCTAAGTTTACTAATTTAAGCATATTATTTTATATATAGAATAGATATTTGCCATCATTTGAGAAAGTACAATTAGTTCCTTCTGCGAAAAAATAATCTATAAGTTTTGGTTATTCTTATATTTCATCTTTATCTTGATTAATCTGATTGGAAAAGTCGTACAATGAAAAATAATCCGAATTATCAGAAATTAATAATAAATTATTAATTGGAGAAAAATCCATACTCTTTATCATTAAACTTTAATCAGTTATGATACTAAACTTTTTATTTAGTTTGGTATTGGAGATGTCCATAACGATAATTTACCATTAATTTTTTTCAAAACTATTAGTTGCTAAATATTAATTATTAGGACTAATGGCTATTTTTGATCCTCCTTTATTCTTAAACTCATATGACTATTTTTCCTCTATATATATTATAAGAATTATAGAATTAGTTTGACAATCATCTATAAAATTGTCAGTAAAAGAAACAGCCAAAAATTTCTCATTTTTTGCTATAGTTATGTTTCTGCATACAAATTTATCTGGAATTTTGCCTTATTCTATTAAAAATGATACAGTATGAAAACTTTCAGATTTTGTAGAAGATGATGAAACTGTTTTTAAATACTCTGAAATATCATATATGATAATTTAATTCTAAAAGTTAGTAATAATATGCTGTTTTTGTTCAATATTTAGAAATAAACAATGATTTTCGAATTTTTCATTTATATTATGGCTGATTTCTGCTACAAGATTATAAGTTTACATAGACCAGATTCTAATCTATTAATCCTAAGTTCTAACAATAATATATTTTTGATCTTAAGAATAGCATGAAGAATAAATATTTGAAGATTTATCTTAAATTCTGTGAATTAGTCTTTTTGATTGATAATCATAAATAGAGATTATGTTTTAATGTATTATAATAAATTATTTTTCATCAGGTGAAAGTTAAATAATTTTTGAAGAATTATCTTGTTTCAAGTAAAAATTGATTAGATCTTAACTATCTTTTTAATTGTCTAAATATTTGGATATTTTAATAATTTACAATATTTTATTTTTATTCAGAAGTGCTAAAAAATCACCATTAACTGAAAATATCATTTTAGAAATTGATTTTAATTCATGAATTTAAAACAATAACTATCTTTGATTAACTAAATTAGTATTCCAAAGCTTTAACCCTTAATTTGAAAATGTTGCCAGTAAGTTTGAGTTAGGTTTAAAACAAAAACATAAGATCTATTCATATACACATAAGGGAACACTAGTTTATATGTTCCAAAGTAAAGCCTTTTAAGATAATTTTATTAATAAATTCTATCCATCAGATGAATATTTACATTCCTTTACATCACTATCAATTTCCTCCTTAAATTCCATGTTTTCTAAAAGATTTAAATCCCATATATTTAGCTAAGTAGCCCTCCATGAAATTAACGTTGATCCATCCTCAGAGATTAATGAATTTTTCCCAGAAAGTTTTTTTTAAAGATCACGTTAGCTTTTTGTATTTACATTAAATATTTTAGATTTATCTTCCATTTAAAATAAAATATTGCATGCACTATTAAAAACTTATAAACCTAATAATGGAGAGTTAAGTTTAATTTCCGTATTCTTAGATTATAAAGCTCCTTTCTCAATATCAAACCAGTAAAAGAGAATTTTATCTGATTGTTATATTACTAAAGTTCTTCCATCTTTAGATGATGCAAACAAATTACAATCAATACTACAATCTATTTCACTGATACAACATCTTTCAATAGAATAGCATTTAATTTTGTTAGTTTCATCTCTTAATACCAATAGGTTACATTTTTCATTTATGGCAAGTTATTATGCATTAGATTTAATAGTTATTGTTAATACTTCTTGTTGTTCTTATAAACGAATAAATCTTTTTAAAAATATCGTTTAATTTTGAAGACTACATGCTATAAGCGAAGAATTTGGTGATAGACAAAATGAGATAATTTTAGACTAGAAAAACTTTACTTATGATGATTGTTAATTTACCAAATTCAAAACCTCAATCTGATGATCTGTTGATGCATACAATTTAACTTCATCTTTTGATATTATTATTTATTTATATTATTAAGTAATGCAATCCAATAAATATGATTTATTTTATCCAGTTTAGATATCCACAATACTTATCTGTTTTTTATTTAAAACTGTTAATTTTTTATTATCATTAAAGAGAATTACTTGTAAGATTTCTTCTTCTGAATAGATTCTTGGGTATTCTACACAAATAACATTTGTCCATTGAGCTGAATTTAAATCGGTAGATTCAAATTTACAAAAGTTAATTTCCACATTATTCATTCTTGAATTCCTCAAATTGCAACCGATTAAATTCAATTCTGCTATACTCGTGTTTTCTATAATTAAGCCTTCAAAATTTTGTTCCTTTAATGTAAAACCTAATTTTGATAATAAAAATATTCCATTTGAAGAAGCTCTTTTATAGTCTTCATTATTTTTGGATTTTTCTGTTATTTGTAAAAGTTATTACTTCACATTATTAATATTTTTCAGCTCATAAATTAATAGCTGAATAATTTCTTTATAATATACTTCGGATAAATTTAATCCCTAACAATTGAAAAATTCTATGATTTCTATTCTATTTTTTTCTAGCTAGGCAAAAATAAATTAAGCAACAAAAAAATCTTGAATTTTTTTACGATAAAATGATATTTAATTATCATCATTTCTAATCATCATACAATTTCTTATGACCCTATTAGACATAAAATTAGCAAGTTCTTATTCTTATTACAATTTATTAATATCATTCAAAACATCAATATTATTAACTTTAAAATAAAATGATAGTCTTTGTGATTAATCAAGTAAGATTGGTAAGATTTGTAATGGAGAATAAAAATTTTTTAAAATATTTTGATTCTTTTATACTTATTTTTTAAAATACTCTTTTATATATAACATTAAGACAAAATACTTAGAGAATGTCTTTGAATTTAAAGCTAATATTCTTAAATATGAATCTTGCTTAAATATGAAAGTATTTCCTTTTGGATTTATAGAATCCATTTGTTCTAATATTGGAGAATCATATAGGTGATAATCTTTAAAAAAATTTTCCTTTTGAAATTATTGTAACACATCATTTGATCTTTCTTTAATTTAATTTTAATCCAAACCAGTTTTTTCTTACATTTATTCACTATTTAATTTATGATAATATAAAAAAAATCTATTTTAAAATTGTTTAATTGCTACTTTTAGCATTTACGGAGTGATTAAAATATCTTTCAAGATTGGGATATATATGTTTTCTAAAAAATATTTTAATTTTCTTAATAAATCTTATAAATTTATTTCAAATTCAACATTATTAGATAATATTTAATTGTTTTTCAAGATATCATTTTGAAATTATTAAGAGCCTTCCTCTAAAACAAATTAAAATACATCATCTATTTTATTAAACAAGTTATCAATTGATTGTTAGTCTTTATTTTTGAAACAAGTCCTATTTATTAAATCTTGTATTTGAATTTTGAAATATTATTTTATGTACTCTTTCTATTAATCATTTTCTAATTCTTATATTTCTGTAATCTGTATTTTATCTTAGGAAAATTAACTTTTAAAATTATTCAAAGTTAAGATGTCTTTTCTAGCAGTCATTATAATTTTATAGGTAATACATTGATCTCTTCCTCTAATCTTATTCCATAATTATTCTAGGATATTATCTTTTTAATCTATTTCATTTAAACCATCTAAAATTAGTACAATTCTTTCTTCTCCATTTTCAATAGCAGCCTAAAATTCGTTTCTTTATTTATCCTCATCGATATTAAAAAAACATTCAAGTATCTTATTTAAATTCAAATCTTTTAAAGGTTTCTTCACTTTAGAAAGATCCACATAAATTGGAATCCAATTTAAACCATCTAGAGAAGCTTTATATTGGTTCCATAATAGATTTTATAATCTTTTCATAACAGTTGTTTTACCAGATCCTGAATGACCAGCAATTAATAGCATAGAATTAGGATTATCTTAATTAAATAGAAAGTGATTGATTTCAGCATTTGCATTTTAAATTTCCCCCTTTGGAAATTCGATCAAAAGTTTTCTATTTTAACCGATCCTTTCAAAACTGTCAGTATTGCACACTGACTGTTGAGAATCCAAATATACATAAATCTTTTATTTTTTATTTTTAGATCTTTAAAGAAATTCACTTTTAAACTTAATTAGATTATAATCCCGTTTCTCCTGTTAAATAGAATTGCTTATTTAGTAAAAACCCAATCTAAGAGTTGCTATCATTTCCTTAAGATTCTCAATTAGTTCTGATTAATTATATTATCCTTATTTACAATTTTCCAAAGTGTTACTTAACTGTTATATAAAGTTTTCTTAATTACTATTAATTAATTTTTATTGATATAATATGGTTTCTTAAGATTTTAATTATTTTCTAACATCTTCATGTTATTCATTTTCAAAAATAATTTAAATTTTTTATTGCAAAAATGAAATGAATTTTAAATCTCTTTCTTAATTGAGAGTGATAAGAAATAATATCATGTATTATCTGGCTTCCTAATCGTCATTTTATTCTTGAAATTCCATTTATTAAAATTATTAATAAATAGATTTATTTAGAGGCTCTTTTAATCGAGTCCAAAATTAATGTGTTTCAGAATAAAATTCTTTTAAATTATTGTAATCATCTTTAATAAACTTTTCTCCCCTAATTAAAAAATTGTCGCAACTTAAAGAAATCTCAGAAATATTGAAGGTCTTAAGAAATTCTTATCCAAAAGTTTTTTGTTTAAAGATTGCTTCATTTACTTCTTATTTTTTCTTATTTAAGTTATTGATGATATCTTAAATGTTTTTTTTAAAATTTTTAGATTCCTCATAAATTTGGTTTATATACTTTACTTCGGTTTATGATCCGGTTTACATATTGTTGTTTTCACATATTTTTTACATGTCATTATCGATAGCTTTTTGTTCAGTTTAAGACAATTTTGATTAAAAATTTTAGATAATTGTTTTAATTTAAATAATAAGTTCGTCAATTTTTTTATTTTTATTTTTTTTTTTGCTTTATTACCTATCTAATTCTTCCATTTTTTATGTTAAATTCTACAAATAATTCTAATTATTATTTAAATAATGATTTTGTTATAATTAATCTATTAACTCATGTAATTCAAATTATATTTAATTCTCTTTAATTTGCTTCAATTTTGAATGATAAACTGTTTATATTTCATAAATATTCTAACTTAGTGTAAGCTACACTTCAATATTAAATAACAATTCCATCCAATTTTTCGAATTTTCAATATTAATGTTATGTGATTGACTTTTACTGACACTATTAATTGATTAATAATTAAATGATTTAAATCCCTAAGGTTAGTTTTAAAAGCTAATTTATACTTTTAGTTCTAACTAAAAATACTATTCCAAAAGTATAAAATTTGAAACAATATTTATTATATTATTTAGTTCTTATATTTAGTCTTCTAACTTCTCAAATTAAAACTGCTGATTATTGTTAACTTTATCCACCTTGGTCAAATTTTAACAATAAAAAATAACAAACTTTAATACTTTTAATTTACTTTATGCTTCATCTAATTCTTTTATTGTATTAACAATACGGATTCTCCTGTCATCTTGTGATTTCATTTATTCAAATTTAGATAGTTATTCTTCCTCAAATAGACATTATGATATTTCCAATAAACAAATTTGAGCTTTTCTAAAATTTTCATATAAATTCTTTACTGCTTCAGAGACCTAATGTTACATATTAAACTCATTATATAGATTTTCTATTTACTAAACTAAATTTGTAAATACACTTAATATTCTATTTAACCTATAAAGTCCTGAATAATCTTGTTTAAGGCCTTTTTTTTTAACTTCTAAATTAAGTTTTGGATATTTAAATTTTATATATTTTTAAAGTATTTTCTTTATGCTTTCCTCAATAACGATAAAATCTTAGATAATTTTCTCATCCTGCTAATTTGAATTTTACTTCTATTCAAATTTTAAGACAACAAGTTCAACCAAAAACTCGATCCAACAAAAATGGAGTTTCCAGTTAATTGAATTTTCAATAAATTCTTATTATATCTATTCGATATAACCTATAGCATTAATTTCTATTCCGCTTTCTATCTAATATAAAATCAATTTATGTAGAGTTTTAAAAAAATAAAAAGTTTAAAATTATTGAAAAGTTGTATAATATTTAAATTATATGTCTGTTAGTAAATATCGAGCTGCTTCTATTAAATATTCAATAGCTTTAACCTCATTTTTTTTCTTTGAAATTTAAATCATTAAATTAATTATACCCATTCTTTCCATATTTTAGGAATCTAATTATAATTTTCTTAAGGAAATGTCTATTGATTCTAAATAAATTTACAAACCATCGAGCCATATTGAAGAATTATAATTTAATTTGATTTCATTTAATTTTTTCAAGCATTATTAAAACTCAGAGCACTATTGATATTATACTTATTTTTCTTTCTATATATTTTCAAATTATTCATCATAAATAGTTCGTATTGTTTCTATACACTATTTCATTAATTTATACTATTCTTCCGTAGATTTATCCCTATCATCAAGTCGTTTTATTAATGTTAAAAGGTTTTATATTTTTTCCTTTATATTGTTTTGCTAATAATTAACTTAAATAGATTGTTGTTGAGAATTCCTTGTGTTAGAATAGATAGAGCAACTACCACCACCTCTTAAATTGCAATTATAATTGGATGATTCATTTGTCGTTAATTCTAAGTTTATCGGATGTTTCAAGTTTGTTTGTTGCCTTTCAATAGAATTAAAAGATTGTAAATTTATTTTGATCATATTAAAAAAATAATAAATATAAACCTAATAAATGTTTGTTAAATTTGAAAAAATGACCTAATTATTAAACCATCTAATATATTTATAAGACTCTAGTAAATATAACAAATGAATTAGATGATATCGTCGTGATAACTAAAGTTAATTAATAATTCACTGTTAAGTATGATTATATGTTTTACTTTTATCAAATAATGTAAAAGGAGGAATAAATTGTCTACTATCCATATATTATAATCTAAAAATATATAATTAAAAAGAAATAATCCAATAAAAATATTATAAAAAATTATTTTCATTTATTTGTTCATATTTTTTAAAAATTCCAATAATTATTCTTAATTATTGTTTAATATGATTTTTATGATCCAATTAGCTTTTTTTTTGAATGTAGTATGTTGGAAAAAGCTAATTACTTTCTTATTTTTACAGTTTTTTAAAGCAAAAAATAAAATTAAAAACAGTATATGATATTCTTAATGAAAAAAAATCGTTTAATAGATTATCGATTAAAAGCATTTTTTTATCATGAAATTGAATAAACTTTTTATTATATTCTATTTATATAATTTATATAAAATGAAAAATGAAAGATGAAAGATGAAAAATCGCTCTTCAACAGATGTGGCTGTACTAGATTAATGTGTTTGTGAAAATCTTCCATCCCAAGCATATTGCAAAAGGTAAAAAGGATAAAATCAATCTTCAATAGGAACCTTTGTTCAATTTTAGATATAGGAACTGATTTTAAAGAAGGATCCTAAGGATTAAAGTGATTGTATTATTTATGCAAAGGAAAGAGGATGTGCTTACATAGATTCTGTATCTTAAGTATTAGGTGGTTGCACAGCATATAAGGGTGCAAGCAATACAGAATTTTATGCCTTAGTAATTATGATGGTGACGCGGTTTGTATTCATCCAAAAAGTTATAATACTTATAAAACATAAGATGAATTTACAACCAAAGCAAGTTTTGAAGAATCAGGTACATAAGTTTGAGACAAGTTTTGTAGAGAATAAAACTTTAGTTTAGCAGATGCTACTTTAAACACAGATGCTAAATGTAATAAATTTATAAAGAATTATAAGACAACAGGTAAAGGATGTATTTCAGTTACTTAAGATTTACATAATATAAAGTAAAAAGTACAGATATTGGCAAGAAGTTTATAGGAAATAAGTAATTAGATACTGATAATACTTATACAACTGAGGATGTGTGCGATAAATAATTAAGAAGGTTGTGGTTGAATTACAGAATTTAAGGAATGTGCTGATATAAAGGATTTACATAAGCAGGTTGTGTGAAATTATCTAAAGGTCGGCAAGAAGGGAAAAATGTGTTACCAAATTGATTTATTTTCATTAAAGATAAATATTTTACTATTCTAAGTTGTAATTCTTGTATAGGTTCTTAAGTAGATAATTGCAAAAATCTAGTAAGCGCAAATTAATCAAAATGTGATTGGACATAAAATAGCACTACATATACAAGTAGAACCTATGCTTAATAATAAATCTAGCAACTTGAACATCTCATATCTCTTTATGCGCAAAATCTAAGGATGGAATGAAATGTATTGATGTTGATTGAGATTCGTGTTCAGATATAGAAGCTCCTGATCCAGCTAATGAAGAAACATGTTAGAAATATCTTTGAATAAAGAAACAAAATCACATGGAATTTCAAGGCGATGTAATACTTATGGACAATCGAAAGATTTAACATGTTCTGATTTTAGTTGCTTTAGGGGTTGTAAACAGAATCCAAAATAAGATTAATCAAGTTTAGACGATGTTTTTGTTAGTTTTGCTTCTGACAAAATTTAATGCAAATCTAATCTGTTTAGAATGTTTATTTAGGTATTCCTGTAAACTTTATTTATTTAACTTACCTGGAACTTAAAAGGTAGAAAATGTACTAAAAAGGAGGAAATTCTGATGTTATAAGTTAAAAATGGTTTAATACTTGTAAAACTGGTGGATAAAAATGTGTTGATATAACAGTAGCATATACAACCACGGAAAGTAAACTTGACAGCTGTAAATAATTTACTGGTACTACTCTTGGATCTAATTGTCAAGGTAATGCTTCTGTTGATGGAATTTGTACTGCAAGAAGACTTTAAGAAAATGGAACAGCAAAACACTGCTGAATGTGAGAAAACTTTGAAAGGATATATAAACATGTGCTGAAAATAGGGAACTTAAAGTTAATGTATACTATTGTTGACTGTAAATGATATATTTAAAATTTTATAATATGTAATATAATTCATGTTGGAGTTTGTCTACAACAACCAAAGGCTCATTTATTGATAGAATTTATTCGCATAATACAGAAAAAAGAATTAATACTGAATATGATACATTCTTAAAAGGTTGTTTAAGTAAAAACCCTACAATGATACAAATGCTATAGTCACAACTTCTTGTAAAGTTTAAGATTATACTAAATTATCTACTGATATGTCTAAATTATCTATTTATAAGTTTTCTGAATCTGTATATTAAACTTATGGTAAAGATTGTCATTATTATGGAACAAAATGTGATGTAGTCCATGTAAAGTATTGAACTCTAAATTTAATCTCCTATGAGTTGTTCTCCTGCAGCTTGCTTAGATGCTCCTTTTATATTAACAGCTGATATTAATTGTGATAAATATAACAAGGTTTTAAAACCAACTACAATGGATGCTCTGATTCAATAATTTGTGCAAATGTATACATATAGAAACACTTATTATTTGATATTTATTACAAATTAAATAAACTATTATATTATCTTCTACTATTCACAAAGCTGTAAAAAAAAGATGAGACAACTGATGTTACAATTTGTACTTAGGCTTTATCGTAGAGATATTTGTAAGGAATCAAAGAATCATAAAAAATTCAATCAAGATATTTTTCATTCTTCAAACTAATTAAAATGTTTGAATAAAATGATCAATATCTTAATCTTTTGACATATTTTTATTGTTATAATTTAAAATTTAAAATATAATTCTCAAATTTAAAGAATCAATTAAGAAACATCTTTATATATAAGCTGAATTTTTATCATTAATAATTGGGAAGTTCATGATGATATTTATAATTTGAATCATTCTTTACTTATTTAAATGCAAGACTTATTATAAGCAAACATTTAGATGCTTTACAGGCCAAACAAGATTTACTTTAAAAAGTAATGTTATTTATTTCATCACAAAGAGTAATTATAAAATTTTTTATATAAGAATATTTCTATCAACTAAAGGGTGAAGAAAATAAACTATTAGAATGTTTCTATAAAGACAGCAGTGCTTAGCTGATTGAATATCCTCATTAAATAGTATAATAATTAAATTAATTGAACAATTTAATTCATATTTTATGATTTATCTTATATAAGGCTTGAGTTTTAATTATGTGTAATTCTGAATTAACAGTATTTCCTCCAACATTTAGTATTCTAAATGATTGAACAATTTACTCTGGAAATTAAATTGTGACTAAACTTGATGCTACGTTATTCTAATAAATTATTTTTTCAATTTCATTTGCTTCGGCATATACTGTAATTTTGTAAACCCTCTCTGTTTAATTGTACTAATTGCCTCTATCCCAAAACCAAATTTTTAAAGTATTCAACAAATAATTCTACGTTAAGAGTATGTTAATTGAAAATCCAAGCGAACACCTTATATAACCATTTCCACTAGTAACAGAATAAATCGAGTCCCTTAAACATGAACCATAATTGGCTGGTTAAAATAAATTAGACTTTCTTGATGAAATGATTGCTCCTGAAGATGACTTTAAAGTATTCTAATAGTTTCCTTTCAATATAGAAAATATTTTATTATATTTTTGAATACATTCCTAATTACTTAGCCTAATAATAGCTAAAAAGATTATAAGTGCTAGTTTTCCTTTCATATGTTAACTAATTTATAATTAGATTTAAATCATTGTAATCTTAAAATATTCCTAGATCTAAAATACAATATGGAATATTATGTTAAAAATGCTTTCATTTTATTTTCAACTAGATTACAAGAAAATATTTAATTTATTTCTTGTTTCATCATTAATTCAATCATTATTGACTGATTATATACTTTAAGATAATAAATTTTTATTCCATATTTAATTATATCAAAAATTCTAGAATTTATTCATTCCATAATATTTATCGCAACATATTTAATTTCTAAGAACCCTTTAAATCTTTCTATAAGAAAGTAATAAAAATCGTACTTCTCAATAATGCAACTTAAAGAACTTACCCAAATTATTTCGAGTTTAGGAAAATTAAATCCAGATATTATACTAATTCTACACACAGATGTGATTCAGGTTCTTAACGTAAGAGCTAAATTTTATTTAACATACTATGAATTTTAATAAAAATGATAAGATATGGTACTATTTCTTTTTATTAGTAAACTTGAAGATCAGAGTATCCAAATGTTAGAAAATTTGTTAATATTAAATATTCCAAGAAGAAATAATTCTTAATCGAAATTTACATATAATTAAAGCTGAAACCTTTTTTAATTTAAATAATGATAAATGAAATAAATTATTTAATTGAATTAAACTTTATATTAGTATGCGAATAATTTATATCTAGATTTAACAAAAGTATCATTTTAATAGTTATTTCTTACCAAAGAATATTAAATTCATAATTGAAAATATAATTAATTAATTAAGGTGTAAGAAAACAACTAAACAATATTAAATTCATAATAAAAATATTTTATTAATTAAGGTGTAATAAAACATTTAAAAAATATATATTTTTTATACATAAGTCAGTAAAATACAACTATTTCATAGACTTATAATAAAAATGATATTGGTGATAAAGATGAATTTGTAAAAAAGAAAATTTCTTTTTCACCATTTTTTTCATTCAATTTGAAGGACAAATTTTAGAAAATACTATAAATGTCTGGTGAAAAAGAATTATTGTTTTTCACCAAATAACACTTTTAATAGCAAACCTATTCTAGAAGTTTAAAATTGATTCTCCTGCTTTACTTTATCTTCTATCAAATATCTATCAGCTGGTCATCATATTAGTGATATAATGAAAGAAATTTTTTAATTATGTAAAAAAGAATTTAATGCCATATAAATTTATATTATTTTCTATAAAATTATTCTTCAAATTGAATGAAAAAAATG